>CM041787.1:21205473-21452031 GCA_023375725.1 Nephotettix cincticeps
CAGACACGGCTGGAGTCGATGGCAGTGCTTGATGAATTGACATTTTTTATGACTAATTTTTGGCTAATTGCTCATTTATGAGTTGACAGTTCGTTAGATTCCTGTAAAACTCGTTTCAATATTTAAATATCCACCCTATCTGGAACTGCAGCGGCCAGGGAGGCGCGACAACCAAGCTTACTGACAACTGACATGCGACGTCCGTTCACGTTCGGAAGGAAGGTGAATTACTGGCAGGAAGTGTTTGACGTGCGCCAACACCAGTGTTTATAGCGGTCGGGGATAAATTGAGCGAATCAGGGGAAACGTCCAGGGGTGGGGGGCTGCGGGACGATCAGTCAAAAACTGAAAACCACGGCGCCCGCGGCCGCTGCCCCAGCCCACTGACGGCCAAATTGCGGCCCGCCCACTAGCCCGCCTCTGATTTTTACTTTTTTGAAAATTAGATAAAGGTGGAGAATCCTTAGAATAACTCCGGGAAACGTCGAGTCGTCCGTGGCGGATGTGCAATTAGTTCTCTTCTGCAACCTTCCTCCCCAAACCCAGCTCACTTACCCCCCCAATCCACACATACACCCGCTCACTATTGCTGATCAGTTTTGGATGAATAAGCTGATACAACATTTTAATCTGTAAATTAGTGAAATATTTAGTGAAATTGATGTGGAAATAAAAAGATAATCTAAATTTAACTTATTACTTTACTAACTCACACTGGAGGATAATAATCTAAAGGTGTTGACGAAGAACTCAATTTCTTGAACTGAATAAGAAATGTTCACGTATCAATGAGGAACTCGGAAAACTCGTTCAAATGAATTATTTGTTACCAGAGTAGACACACTGGATTTTAGCTGCATTAAGCAACATAAATGTACTTTTTAAATTCAATCTCACTCGATATTAATCAAATGATGGTAGAAAAAAATTGTGGTTATATAGAAAAAATACAAACATCTACTAAATTATTTTCATAATGAAAAAATACCAATTAATCATACCTGGCGACTCACAGATTTAATATTAAACTTGTTTTATAATAGCAAAATAAAAAATAGTTCAAGTTTTCCCAAAAATCAATTTCAGTTTTAAATATCAACTATCTTCTATTCACTCGACTGTAATGCGGCCAGTAATTTTACTACTCGAGGGAGGCAGTGATGAAGATCCTTAAATCACCTCAGTATAAAAGAATATTATGCGGCAATCTCTGTCGCTCTTCTAGGCTTGTCGAGGTAACATGTTTCGTAGATAAATACACAAACGCCATCCCTCCCCCTCCACCATCGTAACGTGATCCTATGCGCGACTTGACCCTCGCCTGTAATTCGCTCACGAAGCCCATTTAATGTAATCTATTATAAATAACACAGGCCCGGGCAGGCGTCTACGTGGATCAATTCGACTTTCAGCTTTCTACCAGGAATCTAAAATGAGGAAGGAGGGGCGGCTGGGAAATGTCATAATAACCTGTTTGCCCAGATAGAGGCTCGTGATTTATTAAATCGGACGGACCGTCACCATAGTCCACGGGTCTGTGAATATCGCACTAGTGTGCTACGATGGTTACCATGGTTCACAGGTCTGTGAATATCACGCTGGTGTGTTGCCCTGGTCACCTTGCCTAATGGATCTGTGAATAACACGCTAAATATTCACCTGACCTAGTCACCATGGTCCACAGGTCTGTGAATATCACGCTTGTATGCTGGCCTGGTCACCATGGTCCACAGTTCTATGAATATTACGCTAATATATTGCCCTGGTCACCATGGCTCATGGATCTGTGAATATCTCGCTAGATATTCACCTGACCTTGTCACCATGGTCCACAGGTCTGTGAATATCACGCTAGATATTGACCTGAATTAGTCACTATGGACCACAGGTCTGTAAATATCACGCTAATGTGCTATCCTGGATACCACGGACCACGGGACCGTAAATATAACGATAGTGTGCTGTCCTGGATACCATGGTCTACGGGTCTGTGAATACTGTATCACATTACAAGAAAATAACTTGAAATCATGGACGTGGTGTCAAGTGGACCTTTTCAAAGTCTCCTACGTTGCCTTCTTACAAAGGATAAAAAACCCAGCCCGTTCCGTTAAGTTGAGTGGGTATTTGTATAACGTTTTTATTCATTTATATTTTTCACGAAGGATCTCGTATGCTTAAAATAAATCTCACCCGTCAACGCCGCACGGTTCTCCCGTACATACGGGCCCGTGTCGCGCGATAGGACAACGACAGAAGTGGAACTGTGTACAAAGCGTGAACGGAAACTAAAAAATGACGAAAAAACGGGTGCCCCTCCCCCTGTCCCTGCCGCTGGTCACGTGGACGGCACGGGGCAGATGCGTGAGTCTGTGGGAACCTCGGGCAGGTGCGTCGCAGGCTCGGGCTCAGGTGCGAGGAAGTCCACCGCCGCTATTAAATCTCTTCACCCTCACAGGGGCTACCGTGTATTCGCGATGCGCGCCCGCCACGTGTACACAGAACTGCGCCCGACTGAGTAGGAAGAATAATGTGAATATCGTCTGTATTGATTAAAGGTTGAAACGTAAACTGTAGTAATTTAGAACACCCAACCACAAACCTATGCCGGGAGTCTATACTTAAAAATACTTTATTCAGGAAATAATCTATTTTGATTTGATTTTTTGAAGGTAGAAGATAATTTGATTTTGAAATTTACCCGTGAAAAGCGCTGTACGCGTTTAAGTGTATCGTGATATCACTATCAATTAACATTCATTTAGGCAACGCATTTACTTTCAACCCATAAGAAAAACGTTAATTTTGTAACAGCAACACTGACATACGACAGCCGTAAATAATAGGTATAATTACGGTGGCGGTATGCCCCTTGGCTAGTAGTTCTTCCATTGAATACTAACGTAGTATTCAATAGGATAGGCTTTGCGGATTAACGTAATCCGCAAAGCCTATCCTCATAATTAGACCAATTCGTAATTCAGAGGTCGTGGTTTGGATTCCACGTTAAACTGTAGGTCCATTAGATGTCATCGGCTGTTGGGCTATTAATTAACAGTCCTGCCTAAAACAGTTACCTAGCCGTAAAGACTACAGATCTCGCCGTACATACGAGTACCGCACGCGGACGTTTTACCTCGAGCCAGTCCACACCAAAATTACCGCTACCGCGCGGTAGCGGTAGTTTTTTGGTGGTGGGGGGTATCCAGCTCTCTGCTATCACTTTGAATATCAATCACTAGTGATTAAAATGTCGTCCGATGTACCTTGGTTGAACCACGACTTGGTGAAAAATAGTGTTCCGTGGGTGGGCGACTCGAGTAGTGACGAGGAATACTCTTAAACTCGGTGGCTTGAAAGAGGTCCAAGTGGGTTCACCCCATAAATGAAAAGAAAGAGACGGATGAGGAGTTCCATTACATTGTGGCAGATTTGGAACTGGATGAAGAAAGGTTCAAGCCTACTTCAGGCTAAACCCAAAACAGTTTAGTGAAGTGTTGTCACTAGTTGGAGAACATATTAAGAAAAATGATAAAAACTACAGGAAATCAATAACCGCAAAGGAGAGATTGGCTGTTTGCTTATAGGGCAATAGAGTCAGAAACTTCTTTGCGCATGCGCAAGACCAAACGCCCGCAGCGGTAGTCTGAAAAATTCGCTCAGCAAGCGGTACTGGCGGACACTACCGCACGCCCGCGGGCGCGCGGTACTCGGTGTGGCTTGGCCCATTTGATAACATGGTGAGCGAATTTTAAAAGTTCGCGTCCGCCGCGGTAGCGAGCTCGGTGTGGCATGGCTAAAGCATATGTTAGTCAAAACAAACTAACAAATGCTCCATAACATCCTAAACAAATAATATACTTGAAAAATAGAGTACCGTGTTCGATTTGGATTCCCAAAAAACATTCAACAACTTTCGTCCGATTCCACTTTTCCCTGCGCAATCGAATGAAAATTGAATAAATATTGGAATTCATTTTACGAAAAACACGTGGAAAAACATGTCCACGTGTATTATTGGAAATAATTTAACGTCGGATAGTTTCATTGATTACATTTTTCGTAGTAGGAAGTAGTTGGTGGAAGGAAGTGGTGTGTTCTGTTATTTGCCTACTCGTTGGAAGTGTTAGGCTCGAGTTGACGGCCTCTCAGGACCGGAAGCTGCGAGATTATCACCTGTTGATTGATGCTCCTTCCCTTATCACCTCTTATCACCCGCGCTCTCATCTGTCGGACCAGTTTGTTGGGAACTTGACGTTTCCAAGTTTCACGATATCCCCCGTCACGTTTAATAGTACTAAAACCGGTTGCGGTTAAATTTTAAATTGCAATCAAAGATGATTTATAATATGCAGAAACACAACAGACAAGTAGAACAACTTTTATGATATTTTACAATGTTCTCCGTGAAACAAAAATATTTTGAAATAGAAAATACGATATTTTAAATTATTACAATGAACTATTTTATTCACTAAATACGACGTTTAGGGCTTTCAAAAAACAAACCAAACCAGCCAGAATGATCAAATTATGTCTAAAGAGCAATGCAAAAAATGTTTGCATTTACTTCCCTGTGGGAAAACGGTTAGATCATGGATATGTAAAAATACGTCGCACAGATTTATAGCGTATTTAAATCAATAATAATAATAAAAAATGCAATTTTTTATAAAAATCTGTCATAAACCATAAATATTTGCCTATTCTCCATAAGATTAACATGGGAAAGAGTGTGCAGGTTAGCAGCTGTGAGGAACACTGAAAGTAGTCATTTATACCATAAATAATTTTTATTTTAACCAATTATACCAAGTTTCATCAACATCTGTCCATAAATAAAGGAGTTTGCCTATTCCCTATATGATTAATATGGGAAAAGAGTATGCAGGTTTGCTGCCATGATAAACACATAAACTATGATTTTTAAGCATAAAAGGATAGATCTCAACCACATGAAGCTAAATATCACGTTTCATAAAAAAATATTGATTAATATGGGAAATATTAATTTTTCCCTATCCTCCATAAGATTAACATTGGAGCCCCACAATACAACGTACTGTGTTTAGATTTTTTAATATCTCGGTAACCGTTGGAGATAGAGAAAAACTTTAAGGAACTTAATTTTTTTTAAAATGTATGGTGAAATTATAAAAACATGTTTTTTAAAAATTAGGATGGTGAAAAAACGTTTTTTAACCATACAAAACCCCCCCCCCAAACTATCCGTTCCGATTATCGAATATCTGGATTATGAAACTCGCCCAAGTACATGTAGGAGTACACATCTCAACCAAATTTTGTCTTGAGCGGACCATTTTTACGAGAGTTATCGTGTTCACGGACACACATATACAATTTTAACGACTATCTTTGGTCTCTAGGCACCTCAAAAAAATTTAAGTAACATGGTGGGCTAAGTTCTTCCATGAGACCTACGGTAATAGCTTCTTCCATATCGGCAAATCGGTAAAACTATTCTTATGATAAATATTGCACTTTTAGCGAATTGTAGGGTCAAGGCTATATATAGGAACGCTACAGATTATAATCACATCTGAAAAACCAACAAAGCAAGGTTTGTATATTATAAAAATAAGTAGCTAATCAATATAACTATTGATTAGTCTATGAATTGTTTGAGATAAAGAAAAATCGTAGGTAAAACCATATACGGTACCAAATTGTTATCACTGTATTTTTTGTAAAAATAAGTAGTTCATCAAATATCCACATATACTCCTTAAGAATAACGTGGAAAATCAGTAAATAGGTTTGATGCCACAAGGAAAAGAAAATTTAGATTTTTCAGCATACATTATTAGAACTTTATGAATGTGTAGTATCTAAAGAACGATGTTTGGCATCTGGGGACATCCAATAGAAAAACCTTAGTCCCGGTTCTAGGTCATGTCAAGATGACCAAGGTTTTTGTTGTTTTTCCTGTAGGAAATTCACTAAAAGGAACAATACAAAAATACCCCGTCGCTGCAGACCTGCGTACTAAGCGAATTTCCAAATCAATAATAATACATAACAGGTTTGATAAATATACGTAATAACGGAGTTTGCCTATTCTCAGTAAGATAAATATGGGAAAGAGTATGCAGGTTTGCTGCTGTGAGGAATACTGCAACTAGGAATTTTTACCATAAACCAAGTTTATTTTGACCACATACCAGGTTTCATAAACATAATAAAGGAGTTTACCTATTCTATATACATGATTAATATGGGAAAAGAGTATGCAGATTAGATGCCATGATGAACACATAAACTATGATTTTTCATTATAAATGTATGGGTCCCAATTACATGAAGCTAAATATCAAGTTTCGTCCAAAAATATAGGTTAAAAAGTGAAATATTAATTTGTTTTTAACCTTCCAAAATATTACTACAACCCCCCCCCCCAACTATCCGTTCCGATTATCGATATATCTGGATTATGAACTCGCCCAAGTACATGTAGGAGTACACATCTCTACCAACTTTTGTCTTGAGCGGACCATTTTTAAGAGAGTTATCGTGTTCACGGACACACACATATATACAATTCTTAACGACTATCTTTTGGTCTCTAGGCACCTCAAAACGAAAAAGTAACATGGTCCAGGGCTAAGTTCTTGCCATGAGACCTACGGTAATAGCTTCTTCCATATGGCAAATTCGGTAAAACTTTATACTTTTAGAGTTTGCACTTTTAGCGAATTGTAGGGTTCTAGCTATATAGCTGGAACGCTACAAATTATAATCACATATGAAACTACCCAAAGCACAAGGTTTTATGTTGGTAACAAAACGAATACACCATTGTTTTAATTTTTAAATAATTGATTCGGATGGTGGTATAGTTGTGAGCGATGGTCAGTGTATGGCATGTTCATGGATATGGATTAACATTCTTTGATCTGCAAATACCGTCCTGATAATTAAACCAGTTCGTAATTCATAGGCAAAAGTTGTAAAAGCTCGCGTCACAATTATCTAAACTCACTATCATTCAAATTTGGCTAAAATACCATTCTTTGTAGATCTGTCCATTATTTCACAAAAGTAACAATAATAATTATAATGTTTTTATGGAGAGTAGGGAAATATAAAACAATCCACCAAGGCGTTGACATCTTCAACTCTGAGCGTTGCCACGTCTCACAGCAGTGGCCGAGACCTCCGCTTGCCTACTGACACCGCGGATATCGAAATATTCGGACCCGCGCACTTTACAACTGGGTGCGGGCGCCCCGTAAGTCAAATGAATGGGAAGGGGTGCAGGGAGCGTGAGGAGTGGAAGGGGGAGGGGCAGATGGGACAGGTGCGAGATGCGTGGGAACCTCCGGTCCGGGGTCTGGACCCACACCTGAGGTACACCCGCGTCCGCGCCCAGCGCAAGGTGGTGGAAGTGGCGTCTGCAGCGCTCACAACTAACTGGTCTGGAAGGTTTCGACCCACTGATAAGTCCTAACTTTAAGAATAAAGATTTTTCTACCGTAAACTATACATCCCTGACAAGCCCCCTTTTCGGCTTTCTCAACCCCATCCATCATCTCTCACCTCTAATAAAGGTTTTACGAAGTACCTAATTTGAAAGGTAAATAAAAAACTAACAGATATAACTACTCAACGGATGGTCCAGAAGGCTGGTGTTTAAGGCACGTTGAGTAGTAGGTTACGTGTTCCCCGGATGACTAAGAAACCAGGAGCGTCAAACAGTTCTGGGTAAAATATATCAAAACAAGTTTACAAAAACCATTGTTACGGGACTCCTAGCATGGCTTTAAAATAATGCTCTCGTTTTTAAGTCTAACCATTACAAAAACTGATAAAGTTATTAAACCTATTTTTATAGCCTGGTAAGTACAATTAATTAGTGAAGTACGGTGGCGACGTCCTGTAATCCAGCTACTTGGAGGTCACGAATTGTGGATAGTTGTGAGAGATGGTCAGTGGATGTGGTGTTCTCTTGTATGGATTAACGTCCGCACTATTAAATACTACGTTAATCCGCAAAGCCTATCCTCATTATTAGACCAATACGTAATTCAGAGGCCGTGGTTCGGATTCCACGATAAACTGTAGGACCATTAGTTGCCATCAGCTATTGGGCTATTAATTAACAGTCCTGTCTAAGGAACATGACAACCTTAGTCAGTAACAATACTACAAGATCGCGCCACAATCATCATACATTCAATCCTCATTCATACTTGGCTTAAAATACCTATTTTGTAGTATGGTTGCCATTTCAATGATCTGATCTAATCTAATCTAATCCAATCCTATTTTTAGTGACATTTGTTGCCCACAAGTATAACGATATTTCTTATGGATCAAACTTAGTCAAGAGATTTGCCTACTGCAAGACAGATAATAGTACGTAAATTTCAAGTGACTAGAGAGATTGAGGATATATAAATGAAAATATTGAATCAGGGAGGCATTTTCATAATCCTGGACCCCATATCAAACTTTTCAAGCTCAACCAGGTAAACTCATCATATATAGTACTGCAAGGAACCTCTGCCTATCGTATATTAATTAGATTTGCCTTTTAACTCAAGCAGCTGGCTGGAGTAATCTCCTTCAGTACCTTGGGACATCCCGCCTTCTATGTGTGGAAAGGTCTTGTCAAACAAGGAGGGAATTCCAGGACAATGAAATTAACCTTCACAGCTTCCGTCGATGTGGGAATAGCACACTAATAGTCCCGTGATTGTAGGACTGGATGAGGTTCCTCGAGATGACTCACGAAATTGATGATTGCATGAACACTTTATCTAAAGCGCTCGGAAAACAAATGAATCAATGGCTAGCTTAAAAATTAATTTCCACCTGTAATTTGACTCTAGGAAAAATTGACTTAACAAAATTTACTTGTTTTGTTATTTACTGTTCAAGGAGCAAAATACTTTACAGTCTACTTTAACTGAAATGACGACCTACCCAGGCAGGCATTTTAAGCAAAGAGAAATGAAAGTTAAATGATTGTGGAAATTAACGTGTGGATAAGTGTAGATCTCTTTAAATCTAACGTAGAAAACACCTTTTTCTAATCAGGAAAAATTTGATTTAAATGATATAGCCATAACTACGTCTCCATTTTAATCCTGAATTATTCTTTTTACCATAAACAATTAATTAATGGCTGTGTTACGACAAAGCCAATGCTATGAAACTACAAAATTGATCTCTCAATAAGACGAAAATGGTACGGAGTACATATTTGACATATTTCTTTTATAAGAAAACAAATTACATCGACGTCACAATTACCTGAACATCGCATTTAAAACTCAACTGTGTCTGAAAGATCTAATTTTTTAATTTGTCCCGTTTCTTAAATAGTGAAACTAAACAAAACCATGCGGTGCGTGAAAGAGAGGACTGGTTAAATGCATTCACCAACAACACGGTGCTGAGAACAATAAGATTCTTCGATTCCAACCAACCGCCCAGTGGCAATCAGATTGAGGAAAGACCGAGTCACGAATGGAAACTGGAGAGATTCAACTACGAAATTAACCAATGGAAATAATAGACGGCAGGCGAGAAGCGACAGCGGTAATTTCATTATGCTGATCAGATCATGTAAGCCCATGTAAACAGCCGAGATTCAATAACCCGGCTGATTGCTGGGGAAGATGTAAATAACCGAGCGCGCCGTCCCATCTAACTTTTTTTACCGTACTTCAGAAACAGACAGTCGAAATCCCCCCTCCCCCTGTAAGGAGTCAAACAGGTACAAACCCACCTGTGCCGGCAGGACATCAATCTACAACCAGCTTCTGGAATTACTTGGCGGTGAGGACGGCTCGCTCCGTCCCTGGTTACCGGCGAACGAGAAATAGTGTTGGTCCGAAGTGACACCTTGTATGTACTACGAATTGAATCGTCTCACTAAAATATATTTTACACCACATTAAGTAGTTGTATTTTTATTTCAGTATAATTAATTTTTTTTCGATAACTCTCGTGAAAATGGTCCGCTCGGTACCAAATTTGTTAGAGATGTGTATTCCTAAACATACTCGGACGAATTCGTAATCCACACATACCGGTCAGTCGGAGAGGGTAGTTTGGAGGGATTTTGTAAAAAAATGGGGCTTTTACGATTACTTATGTAATTTTTAAAACTTAGAATAGACAAACTCTTTTATTTATCGACAGACATTGATCAAACTTATCATACATTACTGTTGCCATATTATTAATTTTTAAATGTGCTGAGTACGCATGTTTGCTGCGACTTGGGTATTTTAGTTTTCTTCGACAAATTCTAGATAAAAAAGCTTTGAGCAATCTATTATTAGAATGAGCGATCTCAAAACACGTAAACTATTTTAAATATATTTTTAAGCGTTCAATTTTCACATTACCTTTTACATCGATTTCACTTCAAATTTCATAATATATAAAAAGGGACTAAGAGCTTACTTACAAAATGTGTCAATACTTAAAATTTGTATTACAGTAACAACTTCAACTCAAAGAACTGTTCAATTAATAAACGGCATATTCTTAAATGTGTTACATAACTCATGATAGGTTCTATTTTAAACAGTTCTTTTTACAAATTCCAATTACATTTCGACATTTGGTTCAGAATTTATTGGAATTTTAACGTAATTCGAGGAGAAATAACGAGGTCAGGACAGTTTGGTTCTTCCATACTGCCAGCTCTCCGTAAACTCCTAAATCGTTCCTCAGACAACACAGTCGAGCTGAAGACAATACATTGATTCCTCAGGCAACACATTTGTTCTTCAGACAACATTCATTCCCCAGACGACACAGTCGTTCCTCATGAAACACAGTCGATCTGAACACGATAAATTCATTCCTCAGACAACACAGTCGTTCTTCAGACAACATTCATTCCCCAGACAACATAGTCGTTCCTCATGAAACACAGTCGATCTGAACACAATAAATTCATTCCTCAGACAACACAGTCTCCAACACATTACATTCCTCAGACAACACGGTCGTTATCAGACAACACAGTCATCCCAGACAACATAGTCGTTCCTCAGACAACACAATAATCCTTAGACAACATCTTCCTCAAAACAACAGAACGCACAATATTCCTCAGACAACACGGTCGTTATTCAGACAACAGCCATTCCTCAGACAACACAGTCGTTCTTCAGACAACAGTCATTCCCCAGACAACATAGTCGTTCCTCAGACAACACAATAAATCCTTAGACAACGCAGTCATTCCTCAGACAAAAAAACAGTCGATCTGAACACAATACATTCATTCCTCAGACAACACGGTCGTTATTCAGACAACAGTCATTCCCCAGACAACATAGTCGTTCCTCAGACAACACAATAAATCCTTAGACAACGCAGTCATTCCTCAGACAAAAAAACAGTCGATCTGAACACAATACATTCATTCCTCAGACAACACGGTCGTTATTCAGACAACAGCCATTCCTTCGGCAGCACAGTCGTTCTTTAGACAACAGTCATTCCCCAGACAACATAGTCGTTCCTCAGACAACACAATAAATCCTTAGACAACGCAGTCATTCCTCAGACAAAAAAACAGTCGATCTGAACACAATACATTCATTCCTCAGACAACACGGTCGTTATTCAGACAACAGCCATTCCTTCGGCAGCACAGTCATTCTTTAGACAACAGTCATTCCCCAGACAGCGGCGAAGTCGTTCCTCAGACAACACAGTCATTCTTTAATTACGTTTTGCATATTGTGAACAATATATGAAGTGTATTCATAGAAAATTATGTGACAAATACATTAAGCACTAATAAACACATTGTTTTTAGTTTGAGTCGAATATATCATCTTTTTGATGAAAAAAGAGTTTTTAGAAAGATTTTCACGTCATTGTTTTACGCTCCGCGAAGCGTTGCCTGTAGTTCCATTGGATGTTTCCGAGTCGTTAATTATACAAGCAAATACTGGCTTCCGAATGGAGGCATTTTAGTTAAACACTTTGTTCGATGACATCAAAGTTTACTACAAACTTTTGAAGAGTGCGATAAAATATATCATCTGAATAATTACGAAATTTTGAAAAAAGAGTTTTTAGAAATGAGTTTCCACTACGTCATTTGTTTTCCTTGACTAAGTTTAGTAGTATTAGAGAGAAATATGTCACTTAACATTGGTACTTTGTGTATAATTTCTCTTTAATTTGCTTGCATTCGTTGTGCCCCATGTCCAGTACATAAACATAACATTTTAATTACGTTCAGACTCATCACTTTATTTCGCGTAATAAAGCAAAAGCATATCTAAGAGCTGAGGCAAAGAAAGTTATGATAATACCTAACCGTACTTTTAACCGACGGCAAAAATATCAATATTTGCCTTCGATTCAGTCGCTGAAAGAAACGGAAAACCGGTCGAATAGTGGACTCGGCCGAGGACTGGTCCGGGCGGGGCCAACTATTAAATCATTCATTAGTTGCAGAAAAATCGCTTCCGGCGTGGAGCCCATTCACGAGCCTCCACGCCGTTTTAATTCTCTCCGCGAAATTCGACAGGTCCTTTTTTGCACGACCGTTTTTACCGCGTTTATGAATGAAACCGGTCGCGCTGCGTCCTTCGCGAGTGCGGCGATGCCAACTCAATCTGAGACTCGAGTACGTGAAGGTACTCGGCTCCGAATGGGAGTGACGTGCGCCGCGGGGAAATGTGCACGTACCATCCGAAAGGAAGGGTGCCGAAGATAATAACCTGAGATAGGTACGAATATGAAGTAGTTTGACACTACATTATTAAAAAAACACGTTATAGCTTTTAAAGCGATACAGTTGCTAGAATTACATAACGTGGTATTTTAGCTGTGGGCAGCAGCTACGTCGTGTGAGATACACAGACAGCGAGTAGCGTGGCGATGTTGACGTGGTAGAGTATTAGTGCAGTAGGTTCGCCGCTCAAGGATCTCGCCGCAAGGTATGAATAGTACACGTGTGCGATAGCGAGGCGTGGAGGTGGACGGTGGAGGTTGAGGGGTGAGCAGTGGCAGGTTAGGTTGAGATCGCCCGCGCTGCTGTGAGTACTACGTTGTGGCGATGTGAGAGCCCTAGTAGCGTGGCGTGTAGTTGTAGTGAGGAGATCTCCCAGTTATGTCGATGTTTACAGCAGCCGTTAGCGAGCCGATCTCTCCGGCGTCGTGTCAGGCATGGTATAGCGTGGCGTGTGACACGTAGTGCGTAGTGTAGAGTGAGATATTCGCCTCAAAGCGTGTGGGCAGCAGCACAGTGAGAAGAGAGATGTTGCCGGGGAGCGTGGCGATGTTGACGTGGTAGAGCGGCGGCGGTGGTAGTGGCAGGTTAGGTTGAGCCGGAGATCTCGCCGCCTCAAGGTATGGAAGCTGTGGGCAGCAGCTACGTCGTGTGAGATACACAGACAGCGAGTAGCGTGGCGATGTTGACGTGGTAGAGCGGCGGCGGTGGTAGTGGCAGGTTAGGTTGAGCCGGAGATCTCGCCGCCTCAAGGTATGGAAGCTGTGGGCAGCAGCTACGTCGTGTGAGATACACAGACAGCGAGTAGCGTGGCGATGTTGACGTGGTAGAGCGGCGGCGGTGGTAGTGGCAGGTTAGGTTGAGCCGGAGATCTCGCCGCCTCAAGGTATGGAAGCTGTGGGCAGCAGCTACGTCGTGTGAGATACACAGACAGCGAGTAGCGTGGCGATGTTGACGTGGTAGAGCGGCGGCGGTGGTAGTGGCAGGTTAGGTTGAGCCGGAGATCTCGCCGCCTCAAGGTATGGAAGCTGTGGGCAGCAGCTACGTCGTGTGAGATACACAGACAGCGAGTAGCGTGGCGATGTTGACGTGGTAGAGCGGCGGCGGTGGTAGTGGCAGGTTAGGTTGAGCCGGAGATCTCGCCGCCTCAAGGTATGGAAGCTGTGGGCAGCAGCTACGTCGTGTGAGATACACAGACAGCGAGTAGCGTGGCGATGTTGACGTGGTAGAGCGGCGGCGGTGGTAGTGGCAGGTTAGGTTGAGCCGGAGATCTCGCCGCCTCAAGGTATGGAAGCTGTGGGCAGCAGCTACGTCGTGTGAGATACACAGACAGCGAGTAGCGTGGCGATGTTGACGTGGTAGAGCGGCGGCGGTGGTAGTGGCAGGTTAGGTTGAGCCGGAGATCTCGCCGCCTCAAGGTATGGAAGCTGTGGGCAGCAGCTACGTCGTGTGAGATACACAGACAGCGAGTAGCGTGGCGATGTTGACGTGGTAGAGCGGCGGCGGTGGTAGTGGCAGGTTAGGTTGAGCCGGAGATCTCGCCGCCTCAAGGTATGGAAGCTGTGGGCAGCAGCTACGTCGTGTGAGATACACAGACAGCGAGTAGCGTGGCGATGTTGACGTGGTAGAGCGGCGGCGGTGGTAGTGGCAGGTTAGGTTGAGCCGGAGATCTCGCCGCCTCAAGGTATGGAAGCTGTGGGCAGCAGCTACGTCGTGTGAGATACACAGACAGCGAGTAGCGTGGCGATGTTGACGTGGTAGAGCGCGGCGGCGGTGGGTAGTGGCAGGTTAGGTTGAGCCGGAGATCTCGCCGCCTCAAGGTATGGAAGCTGTGGGCAGCAGCTACGTCGTGTGAGATACACAGACAGCGAGTAGCGTGGCGATGTTGACGTGGTAGAGCGGCGGCGGTGGTAGTGGCAGGTTAGGTTGAGCCGGAGATCTCGCCGCCTCAAGGTATGGAAGCTGTGGGCAGCAGCTACGTCGTGTGAGATACACAGACAGCGAGTAGCGTGGCGATGTTGACGTGGTAGAGCGGCGGCGGTGGTAGTGGCAGGTTAGGTTGAGCCGGAGATCTCGCCGCCTCAAGGTATGGAAGCTGTGGGCAGCAGCTACGTCGTGTGAGATACACAGACAGCGAGTAGCGTGGCGATGTTGACGTGGTAGAGCGGCGGCGGTGGTAGTGGCAGGTTAGGTTGAGCCGGAGATCTCGCCGCCTCAAGGTATGGAAGCTGTGGGCAGCAGCTACGTCGTGTGAGATACACAGACAGCGAGTAGCGTGGCGATGTTGACGTGGTAGAGCGGCGGCGGTGGTAGTGGCAGGTTAGGTTGAGCCGGAGATCTCGCCGCCTCAAGGTATGGAAGCTGTGGGCAGCAGCTACGTCGTGTGAGATACACAGACAGCGAGTAGCGTGGCGATGTTGACGTGGTAGAGCGGCGGCGGTGGTAGTGGCAGGTTAGGTTGAGCCGGAGATCTCGCCGCCTCAAGGTATGGAAGCTGTGGGCAGCAGCTACGTCGTGTGAGATACACAGACAGCGAGTAGCGTGGCGATGTTGACGTGGTAGAGCGGCGGCGGTGGTAGTGGCAGGTTAGGTTGAGCCGGAGATCTCGCCGCCTCAAGGTATGGAAGCTGTGGGCAGCAGCTACGTCGTGTGAGATACACAGACAGCGAGTAGCGTGGCGATGTTGACGTGGTAGAGCGGCGGCGGTGGTAGTGGCAGGTTAGGTTGAGCCGGAGATCTCGCCGCCTCAAGGTATGGAAGCTGTGGGCAGCAGCTACGTCGTGTGAGATACACAGACAGCGAGTAGCGTGGCGATGTTGACGTGGTAGAGCGGCGGCGGTGGTAGTGGCAGGTTAGGTTGAGCCGGAGATCTCGCCGCCTCAAGGTATGGAAGCTGTGGGCAGCAGCTACGTCGTGTGAGATACACAGACAGCGAGTAGCGTGGCGATGTTGACGTGGTAGAGCGGCGGCGGCGGTGGTAGTGGCAGGTTAGGTTGAGCCGGAGATCTCGCCGCCTCAAGGTATGGAAGCTGTGGGCAGCAGCTACGTCGTGTGAGATACACAGACAGCGAGTAGCGTGGCGATGTTGACGTGGTAGAGCGGCGGCGGTGGTAGTGGCAGGTTAGGTTGAGCCGGAGATCTCGCCGCCTCAAGGTATGGAAGCTGTGGGCAGCAGCTACGTCGTGTGAGATACACAGACAGCGAGTAGCGTGGCGATGTTGACGTGGTAGAGCGGCGGCGGTGGTAGTGGCAGGTTAGGTTGAGCCGGAGATCTCGCCGCCTCAAGGTATGGAAGCTGTGGGCAGCAGCTACGTCGTGTGAGATACACAGACAGCGAGTAGCGTGGCGATGTTGACGTGGTAGAGCGGCGGCGGTGGTAGTGGCAGGTTAGGTTGAGCCGGAGATCTCGCCGCCTCAAGGTATGGAAGCTGTGGGCAGCAGCTACGTCGTGTGAGATACACAGACAGCGAGTAGCGTGGCGATGTTGACGTGGTAGAGCGGCGGCGGTGGTAGTGGCAGGTTAGGTTGAGCCGGAGATCTCGCCGCCTCAAGGTATGGAAGCTGTGGCAGCTACGTCGTGTGAGATTACACAGACAGCGAGTAGCGTGGGCGATGTTGACGTGGTAGAGCGGCGGCGGGTGGTAGTGGCAGGTTAGGTTGAGCCGGAGATCTCGCCGCCTCAAGGTATGGAAGCTGTGGGCAGCAGCTACGTCGTGTGAGATACACAGACAGCGAGTAGCGTGGCGATGTTGACGTGGTAGAGCGGCGGCGGTGGTAGTGGCAGGTTAGGTTGAGCCGGAGATCTCGCCGCCTCAAATATGGAAGCTGTGGGCAGCAGCTACGTCGTGTGAGATACACAGACAGCGAGTAGCGTGGCGATGTTGACGTGGTAGAGCGGCGGCGGTGGTAGTGGCAGGTTAGGTTGAGCCGGAGATCTCGCCGCCTCAAGGTATGGAAGCTGTGGGCAGCAGCTACGTCGTGTGAGATACACAGACAGCGAGTAGCGTGGCGATGTTGACGTGGTAGAGCGGCGGCGGTGGTAGTGGCAGGTTAGGTTGAGCCGGAGATCTCGCCGCCTCAAGGTATGGAAGCTGTGGGCAGCAGCTACGTCGTGTGAGATACACAGACAGCGAGTAGCGTGGCGATGTTGACGTGGTAGAGCGGCGGCGGTGGTAGTGGCAGGTTAGGTTGAGCCGGAGATCTCGCCGCCTCAAGGTATGGAAGCTGTGGGCAGCAGCTACGTCCGTGTGTGAGATACACAGACAGCGAGTAGCGTGGCGGATGTTGACGTGGTAGAGCGGCGGCGGTGGTAGTGGCAGGTTAGGTTGAGCCGGAGATCTCGCCGCCTCAAGGTATGGAAGCTGTGGGCAGCAGCTACGTCGTGTGAGATACACAGACAGCGAGTAGCGTGGCGATGTTGACGTGGTAGAGCGGCGGCGGTGGGTAGTGGCAGGTTAGGTTGAGCCGGAGAATCTCGCCGCCTCAAGGTATGGAAGCTGTGGGCAGCAGCTACGGTCGTGTGAGATACACAGACAGCGAGTAGCGTGGCGATGTTGACGTGGTAGAGCGGCGGCGGTGGTAGTGGCAGGTTAGGTTGAGCCGGAGATCTCGCCGCCTCAAGGTATGGAAGCTGTGGGCAGCAGCTACGTCCGTGTGAGATACCCAGACAGCGAGTAGCGTGGCGATGTTGACGTGGTAGAGAGGCGGCGGTGGTAGCAGTGGCAGGTTAGGTTGAGCCGGAGATCTCGCCGCCTCAAGGTATGGAAGCTGTGGGCAGCAGCTACGTCGTGTGAGATACACAGACAGCGAGTAGCGTGGCGATTGTTGACGTGGTAGAGTGGCGGCGGTGGTAGTGGCAGGTTAGGTTGAGCCGGAGATCTCGCCGCCTCAAGGTATGGAAGCTGTGGGCAGGCAGCTACGTCGTGTGAGATACACAGACAGCGAGTAGCGTGGCGAAATGTTGACGTGGTAGAGCGGCGGCGGTGGTAGTGGCAGGTTAGGTTGAGCCGGAGATCTCGCCGCCTCAAGGTTATGGAAGCTGTGGGCAGCAGCTAGTCGTGTGAGATACCACAGACAGCGAGTAGCGTGGCGATGTTGACGTGGTAGAGCGGCGGCGGTGGTAGTGGCAGGTTAGGTTGAGCCGGAGATCTCGCCGGCCTCAAGGTATGGAAGCTGTGGGCAGCAGCTAACGTCGTGTGAGATACACAGACAGCGAGTAGCGTGGCGATGTTGACGTGGTAGAGCGGCGGCGGTGGTAGTGGCAGGTTAGGTTGAGCCGGAGATCTCGCCGCCTCAAGGTATGGAAAGCTGTGGGCAGCAGCTACGTCCGTGTGAGATACACAGACAGCGAGTAGCGTGGCGAATGTTGACGTTGGGTAGAGCGGCGGCGGTGGTAGTGGCAGGTTAGGTTGAGCCGGAGATCTCGCCGCCTCAAGGTATGGAAGCTGTGGGCAGCAGCTACGTCGTGTGAGATACACAGACAGCGAGTAGCGTGGCGATGTTGACGTGGTAGAGCGGCGGCGGTGGTGGTAGTGGCAGGTTAGGTTGAGCCGGAGATCTCGCCGCCTCAAGGTATGGAAGCTGGGCAGCAGCTACGTCGTGTGAGATACACAGACAGCGAGTAGCGTGGCGATGTTGACGTGGTAGACGGCGGCGGCGGTGGTAGTGGCAGGTTAGGTTTGAGCCGGAGATCTCGCCGCCTCAAGGTATGGAAGCTGTGGGCAGCAGCTACGTCGTGTGAGATACACAGACAGCGAGTAGCGTGGCGATGTTGACGTGGTAGAGCGGCGGCGGTGGTAGTGGCAGGTTAGGTTGAGCCGGAGATCTCGCCGCCTCAAGGTATGGAAGCTGTGGGCAGCAGCTACGTCGTGTGAGATACACAGACAGCGAGTAGCGTGGCGATGTTGACGTGGTAGAGCGGCGGCGGTGGTAGTGGCAGGTTAGGTTGAGCCGGAGATCTCGCCGCCTCAAGGTATGGAAGCTGTGGGCAGCAGCTACGCCGTGTGAGATACACAGACAGCGAGTAGCGTGGCGATGTTGACGTGGTAGAGCGGCGGCGGTGGTAGTGGCAGGTTAGGTTGAGCCGGAGATCTCGCCGCCTCAAGGTATGGAAGCTGTGGGCAGCAGCTACGTCGTGTGAGATACACAGACAGCGAGTAGCGTGGCGATGTTGACGTGGTAGAGCGGCGGCGGTGGTAGTGGCAGGTTAGGTTGAGCCGGAGATCTCGCCGCCTCAAGGTATGGAAGCTGTGGGCAGCAGCTACGTCGTGTGAGATACACAGACAGCGAGTAGCGTGGCGATGTTGACGTGGTAGAGCGGCGGCGGTGGTGAGTGGCAGGTTAGGTTGAGCCGGAGATCTCGCCGCCTTCAAGGTATGGAAGCTGTGGGCAGCAGCTACGTCGTGTGAGATACACAGACAGCGAGTAGCGTGGGCGATGTTGACGTGGTAGAGCGGCGGCGGTGGTAGTGGCAGGTTAGGTTTGAGCCGGAGATCTCGCCGCCTCAAGGTATGGAAGCTGTGGGCAGCAGCTACGTCGTGTGAGATACACAGACAGCGAGTAGCGTGGCGATGTTGACGTGGTAGAGCGGCGGCGGGTGGTAGTGGCAGGTTAGGTTTGAGCCGGAGATCTCGCCGCCTCAAGGTATGGAAGCTGTGGGCAGCAGCTACGTCGTGTGAGATACACAGACCAGCGAGTAGCGTGGCGATGTTGACGTGGTAGAGCGGCGGCGGTGGTAGTGGCAGGTTAGGTTGAGCCGAGAGATCTCGCCGCCTCAAGGTATGGAAGCTGTGGGCAGCAGCTACGTCGTGTGAGATACACAGACAGCGAGTAGCGTGGCGATGTTGACGTGGTTAGAGCGGCGGCGGTGGTAGTGGCAGGTTTAGGTTGAGCCGGAGATCTCGCCGCCTCAAGGTATGGAAGCTGTGGGCAGCAGCTACGTCGTGTGGGATACACAGACAGCGAGTAGCGTGGCGATGTTGACGTGGTTAGAGCGGCGGCGGTGGTAGTGGCAGGTTAGGTTGAGCCGGAGATCTCGCCGCCTCAAGGTATGGAAGCTGTGGGCAGCAGCTACGTCGTGTGAGATACACAGACAGCGAGTAGCGTGGCGATGTTGACGTGGTAGAGCGGCGGCGGTGGTAGTGGCAGGTTAGGTTGAGCCGGAGATCTCGCCGCCTCAAGGTATGGAAGCTGTGGGCCGCAGCAGCCACGTCGTGTGAGATACTCAGACAGCGAGTAGCGTGGCGATGTTGACGTGGTAGAGCGGCGGCGGTGGTAGTGGCAGGTTAGGTTGAGCCGGAGATCTCGCCGGCCTCAAGGTATGGAAGCTGTGGGCAGCAGCTACGTCGTGTGAGATACACAGACAGCGAGTAGCGTGGCGATGTTGACGTTGGTTAGAGCGGCGGCGGTGGTAGTGGCAGGTTAGGTTGAGCCGGAGATCTCGCCGCCTCAAGGTATGGAAGCTGTGGGCAGCAGCTACGTCGTGTGAGATACACAGACAGCGAGTAGCGTGGCGATGTTGACGTGGTAGAGTGGCGGCGGTGGGTAGTGGCAGGTTAGGTTGAGCCGGAGATCTCGCCGCCTCAAGGTATGGAAGCTGTGGGCAGCGCTACGTCGTGTGAGATACACAGACAGCGAGTAGCGTTGGCGATGTTGAACGTGGTAGAGCGGCGGCGGTGGTAGTGGCAGGTTAGGTTGAGCGGAGATCTCGCCGCCTCAAGGTATGGAAGCTGTGGGCAGACTACGTCGTGTGAGATACACAGACAGCGAGTAGCGTGGCGATGTTGACGTGGTAGAGCGGCGGCGGTGGTAGTGGCAGGTTAGGTTGAGCCGGAGATCTCGCCGCCTCAAGGGTATGGAAGCTGTGGGCAGCAGCTACGTCGTGTGAGATACACAGACAGCGAGTAGCGTGGCGATTGTTGGACGTGGTAGAGCGGCGGCGGTGGTAGTGGCAGGTTAGGTTGAGCCGAAGATCTCGCCGCCTCAAGGTATGGAAGCTGTGGGCAGCAGCTACGTCGTGTGAGATACACAGACAGCGAGTAGCGTGGCGATGTTGACGTGGTAGAGCGGCGGCGGTGGTAGTGGCAGGTTAGGTTGAGCCGGAGATCTCGCCGCCTCAAGGTATGGAAGCTGTGGGCAGCAGCTACGTCGTGTGAGATACACAGACAGCGAGTAGCGTGGCGATGTTGACGTGGTAGAGCGGCGGCGGTGGGTAGTGGCAGGTTAGGTTGAGCCGGAGAATCTCGCCGCCTCAAGGTATGGAAAGCTGTGGGCAGCAGCTACGTCGTGTGAGATACACAGACAGCGAGTAGCGTGGCGATGTTGACGTGGTAGAGCGGCGGCGGTGGTAGTGGCAGGTTAGGTTGAGCCGGAGATCTCGCCGCCTCAAGGTATGGAAGCTGTGGGCAGCAGCTACGTCGTGTGAGATACACAGACAGCGAGTAGCGTGGCGATGTTGACGTTGGTAGAGCGGCGGCGGTGGTAGTGGCAGGTTAGGTTGAGCCGGAGATCTCGCCGCCTCAAGGTATGGAAGCTGTGGGCAGCAGCTACGTCGTGTGAGATACACAGACAGCGAGTAGCGTGGCGATGTTGATGTGGTAGAGCGGCGGCCGGGTGGTGGTGGCAGGTTAGGTTGAGCCGGAGATCTCGCCGCCTCAAGGTATGGAAGCTGTGGGCAGCAGCTACGTCGTGTGAGATACACAGACAGCGAGTAGCGTGGCGATGTTGACGTGGTAGAGCGGCGGCGGTGGTAGTGGCAGGTTAGGTTGAGCCGGAGATCTCGCCGCCTCAAGGTATGGAAGCTGTGGGCAGCAGCTACGTCCGTGTGAGATACACAGACAGCGAGTAGCGTGGCGTTGTTGACGTGGTCTAGAGCGGCGGCGGTGGGTAGTGGTTCAGGTTAGGTTGAGCCGGAGATCTCGCCGCCTCAAGGTATGGAAGCTGTGGGCAGCAGCTACGTCGTGTGAGATACACAGACAGCGAGTAGCGTGGCGATGTTGACGTGGTAGAGCGGCGGCGGTGGTAGTGGCAGGTTAGGTTGAGCCGGAGATCTCGCCGCCTCAAGGTATGGAAGCTGTGGGCAGCAGCTACGTCGTGTGAGATACACAGACAGCGAGTTAGCGTGGCGATGTTGACGTGGTAGAGGCGGCGGCGGGTGGTAGTGGCAGGTTAGGTTGAGCCGGAGATCTCGCCGCCTCAAGGTATGGAAGCTGTGGGCAGCAGCTACGTCGTGTGAGATACACATACAGCGAGTAGCGTGGCGATGTTGACGTGGTAGAGCGGCGGCGGTGGTAGTGGCAGGTTATGGTTGAGCCGGAGATCTCGCCGCCTCAAGGTATGGAAGCTGTGGGCAGCAGCTACGTCGTGTGAGATACACAGACAGCGAGTAGCGTGGCGATGTTGACGTGATAGAGCGGCGGCGGTGGTAGTGGGGGCAGGTTAGGTTGAGCCGGAGATCTCGCCGCCTCAAGGTATGGAAGCTGTGGCAGCAGCTACGTCGTGTGAGATACACAGACAGCGAGTAGCGTGGCGATGTTGACGTGGTAGAGCGGCGGCGGTGGTAGTGGCAGGTTAGGTTGAGCCGGAGATCTCGCCGCTCAAGGTATGGAAGCTGTGGGCAGGCAGCTACGTCGTGTGAGATACACAGACAGCGAGTAGCGTGGCGATGTTGACGTGGTAGAGCGGCGGTCGGTGTTAGTGGCAGGTTAGGTTGAGCCGGAGATCTCGCCGCCTCAAGGTATGGAAGCTGTGGGCAGCAGCTACGTCGTGTGAGATACACAGACAGCGAGTAGCGTGGCGATGTTGACGTGGTAGAGCGGCGGCGGTGGTAGTGGCAGGTTAGGTTGAGCGGAGATCTCGCCGCCACAAGGTATGGAAGCTGTGGGCAGCAGCTACGTCGTGTGAGATACACAGACAGCGAGTAGCGTGGCGATGTTGACGTGGTAGAGCGGCGGCGGTGGTAGTGGCAGGTTAGGTTGAGCCGGAGATCTCGCCGCCTCAAGGTATGGAAGCTGTGGGCAGCAGCTACGTTCGTGTGAGATACACAGACAGCGAGTAGCGTGGCGATGTTGACGTGGTAGAGCGGCGGCGGTGGGTAGTGGCAGGTTAGGTTGAGCCGGAGATCTCGCCGCCTCAAGGTATGGTAGCTGTGGGCAGCAGCTACGCCGTGTGAGATACACAGACAGCGAGTAGCGTGGCGATGTTGACGTGGTAGAGCGGCGGCGGGTGGTAGTGGCAGGTTCGATGTTGACGTGGTAGAGCGGCGGCGGTGGTAGGTGGCAGGTTATGGTTGAGCCGGAACATCTTCGCCGCCTCACAACAAAAGAAATATATATGCTATTCGGAAGCTGTGGGCAGCAGCTACGTCGTGTGAGATACACAGACAGCGAGTAGCGTGGCGATGTTGGAAGTGGTAGAGCGGCGGCGGGAGGGGTATGTGGCAGGTTAGGTTGAGCCGGAGATCTCGCCGCCTCAAGGTATGAAGCTGGTGGGAAGCAGGCTAGGTCGTGTCGAGATACACAGACAGCGATGTAGCGTGGCGATGTTGACGTGGTAGAGCGGCGGCGGTGGTAGTGGCAGGTTAGGTTGAGCCGGAGATCTCGCCGCCTCAAGGTATGGAAGCTGTGGGCAGCAGCTACGTCGTGTGAGATACACAGACAGCGAGTAGCGTGGCGATGTTGACGTGGTAGAGCGGCGGCGGTGGTAGTGGCAGGTTAGGTTGAGCCGGAGATCTCGCCGCCTCAAGGTATGGAAGCTGTGGCAGCAGCTACGTCGTGTGAGATACACAGACAGCGAGTAGCGTGGCGATGTTGACGTGGTAGAGCGGCGGCGGTGGTAGTGGCAGGTTAGGTTGAGCCGGAGATCTCGCCGCCTCAAGGTATGGAAGCTGTGGGCAGCAGCTACGTCGTGTGAGATACACAGACAGCGAGTAGCGTGGCGATGTTGACGTGGTAGAGCGGCGGCGGTGGTAGTGGCAGGTTAGGTTGAGCCGGAGATCTCGCCGCCTCAAGGTATGGAAGCTGTGGGCAGCAGCTACGTCGTGTGAGATACACAGACAGCGAGTAGCGTGGCGATGTTGACGTGGTAGAGCGGCGGCGGTGGTAGTGGCAGGTTAGGTTGAGCCGGAGATCTCGCCGCCTCAAGGTATGGAAGCTGTGGGCAGCAGCTACGTCGTGTGAGATACACAGACAGCGAGTAGCGTGGCGATGTTGACGTGGTAGAGCGGCGGCGGTGGTAGTGGCAGGTTAGGTTGAGCCGGAGATCTCGCCGCCTCAAGGTATGGAAGCTGTGGGCAGCAGCTACGTCGTGTGAGATACACAGACAGCGAGTAGCGTGGCGATGTTGACGTGGTAGAGCGGCGGCGGTGGTAGTGGCAGGTTAGGTTGAGCCGGAGATCTCGACAGTCGTGGCGATCAGTACCAACACGGCGGAGTGTGAGCAGGCTTTCAGGTAGGGTAAGACGCCCTCAAGGTAAAAGCTGTCTGGCACGCTAGTCGTGTGAGAGCCTCGGTGCAAAGTTGGATGTTGAGAAGCGGCCGTGGATCGAAAGTAGGTGCGATGTTGACGGTGAGGCCGTGCATACATACGGAGATCTTGGAAGCTGTAATACACAGCAACTACGATACAAACACGAGTAGCGTGGCGATGTTGACGTGGTAGAGCGGCGGCGGTGGTAGTGGCAGGTTAGGTTGAGCCGGAGATCTCGCCGCCTCAAGGTATGGAAGCTGTGGGCAGCAGCTACGTCGTGTGAGATACACAGACAGCGAGTAGCGTGGCGATGTTGACGTGGTAGAGCGGCGGCGGTGGTAGTGGCAGGTTAGGTTGAGCCGGAGATCTCGCCGCCTCAAGGTATGGAAGCTGTGGGCAGCAGCTACGTCGTGTGAGATACACAGACAGCGAGTAGCGTGGCGATGTTGACGTGGTAGAGCGGCGGCGGTGGTAGTGGCAGGTTAGGTTGAGCCGGAGATCTCGCCGCCTCAAGGTATGGAAGCTGTGGGCAGCAGCTACGTCGTGTGAGATACACAGACAGCGAGTAGCGTGGCGATGTTGACGTGGTAGAGCGGCGGCGGTGGTAGTGGCAGGTTAGGTTGAGCCGGAGATCTCGCCGCCTCAAGGTATGGAAGCTGTGGGCAGCAGCTACGTCGTGTGAGATACACAGACAGCGAGTAGCGTGGCGATGTTGACGTGGTAGAGCGGCGGCGGTGGTAGTGGCAGGTTAGGTTGAGCCGGAGATCTCGCCGCCTCAAGGTATGGAAGCTGTGGGCAGCAGCTACGTCGTGTGAGATACACAGACAGCGAGTAGCGTGGCGATGTTGACGTGGTAGAGCGGCGGCGGTGGTAGTGGCAGGTTAGGTTGAGCCGGAGATCTCGCCGCCTCAAGGTATGGAAGCTGTGGGCAGCAGCTACGTCGTGTGAGATACACAGACAGCGAGTAGCGTGGCGATGTTGACGTGGTAGAGCGGCGGCGGTGGTAGTGGCAGGTTAGGTTGAGCCGGAGATCTCGCCGCCTCAAGGTATGGAAGCTGTGGGCAGCAGCTACGTCGTGTGAGATACACAGACAGCGAGTAGCGTGGCGATGTTGACGTGGTAGAGCGGCGGCGGTGGTAGTGGCAGGTTAGGTTGAGCCGGAGATCTCGCCGCCTCAAGGTATGGAAGCTGTGGGCAGCAGCTACGTCGTGTGAGATACACAGACAGCGAGTAGCGTGGCGATGTTGACGTGGTAGAGCGGCGGCGGTGGTAGTGGCAGGTTAGGTTGAGCCGGAGATCTCGCCGCCTCAAGGTATGGAAGCTGTGGGCAGCAGCTACGTCGTGTGAGATACACAGACAGCGAGTAGCGTGGCGATGTTGACGTGGTAGAGCGGCGGCGGTGGTAGTGGCAGGTTAGGTTGAGCCGGAGATCTCGCCGCCTCAAGGTATGGAAGCTGTGGGCAGCAGCTACGTCGTGTGAGATACACAGACAGCGAGTAGCGTGGCGATGTTGACGTGGTAGAGCGGCGGCGGTGGTAGTGGCAGGTTAGGTTGAGCCGGAGATCTCGCCGCCTCAAGGTATGGAAGCTGTGGGCAGCAGCTACGTCGTGTGAGATACACAGACAGCGAGTAGCGTGGCGATGTTGACGTGGTAGAGCGGCGGCGGTGGTAGTGGCAGGTTAGGTTGAGCCGGAGATCTCGCCGCCTCAAGGTATGGAAGCTGTGGGCAGCAGCTACGTCGTGTGAGATACACAGACAGCGAGTAGCGTGGCGATGTTGACGTGGTAGAGCGGCGGCGGTGGTAGTGGCAGGTTAGGTTGAGCCGGAGATCTCGCCGCCTCAAGGTATGGAAGCTGTGGGCAGCAGCTACCGTCGTGTGAGATACACAGACAGCGAGTAGCGTGGCGATGTTGACGTGGTAGCGCGGCGGTGGTAGTGGCAGGTTAGGTTGAGCCGAATCTCGCCGCCTCAAGGTATGGAAGCTGTGGGCAGCAGCTACGTCGTGTGAGATACACAGACAGCGAGTAGCGTGGCGATGTTGACGTGGTAGAGCGGCGGCGGTGGTAGTGGCAGGTTAGGTTCTCGCCGCCTCAAGGTATGGAAGCTGTGGGCAGCAGCTACGTCGTGTGAGATACACAGACAGCGAGTAGCGTGGCGATGTTGACGTGGTAGAGCGGCGGCGGTGGTAGTGGCAGGTTAGGTTGAGCCGGAGATCTCGCCGCCTCAAGGTATGGAAGCTGTGGGCAGCAGCTACGTCGTGTGAGATACACAGACAGCGAGTAGCGTGGCGATGTTGACGTGGTAGAGCGGCGGCGGTGGTAGTGGCAGGTTAGGTTGAGCCGGAGATCTCGCCGCCTCAAGGTATGGAAGCTGTGGGCAGCAGCTACGTCGTGTGAGATACACAGACAGCGAGTAGCGTGGCGATGTTGACGTGGTAGAGCGGCGGCGGGTGGTAGTGGCAGGTTAGGTTGAGCCGGAGATCTCGCCGCCTCAAGGTATGGAAGCTGTGGGCAGCAGCTACGTCGTGTGAGATACACAGACAGCGAGTAGCGTGGCGATGTTGACGTGGTAGAGCGGCGGCGGTGGTAGTGGCAGGTTAGGTTGAGCCGGAGATCTCGCCGCCTCAAGGTATGGAAGCTGTGGGCAGCAGCTACGTCGTGTGAGATACACAGACAGCGAGTAGCGTGGCGATGTTGACGTGGTAGAGCGGCGGCGGTGGTAGTGGCAGGTTAGGTTGAGCCGGAGATCTCGCCGCCTCAAGGTATGGAAGCTGTGGGCAGCAGCTACGTCGTGTGAGATACACAGACAGCGAGTAGCGTGGCGATGTTGACGTGGTAGAGCGGCGGCGGTGGTAGTGGCAGGTTAGGTTGAGCCGGAGATCTCGCCGCCTCAAGGTATGGAAGCTGTGGGCAGCAGCAGCTACGTCGTGTGAGATACACAGACAGCGAGTAGCGTGGCGATGTTGACGTGGTAGAGCGGCGGCGGTGGTAGTGGCAGGTTAGGTTGAGCCGGAGATCTCGCCGCCTCAAGGTATGGAAGCTGTGGGCAGCAGCTACGTCGTGTGAGATACACAGACAGCGAGTAGCGTGGCGATGTTGACGTGGTAGAGCGGCGGCGGTGGTAGTGGCAGGTTAGGTTGAGCCGGAGATCTCGCCGCCTCAAGGTATGGAAGCTGTGGGCAGCAGCTACGTCGTGTGAGATACACAGACAGCGAGTAGCGTGGCGATGTTGACGTGGTAGAGCGGCGGCGGTGGTAGTGGCAGGTTAGGTTGAGCCGGAGATCTCGCCGCCTCAAGGTATGGAAGCTGTGGGCAGCAGCTACGTCGTGTGAGATACACAGACAGCGAGTAGCGTGGCGATGTTGACGTGGTAGAGCGGCGGCGGTGGTAGTGGCAGGTTAGGTTGAGCCGGAGATCTCGCCGCCTCAAGGTATGGAAGCTGTGGGCAGCAGCTACGTCGTGTGAGATACACAGACAGCGAGTAGCGTGGCGATGTTGACGTGGTAGAGCGGCGGCGGTGGTAGTGGCAGGTTAGGTTGAGCCGGAGATCTCGCCGCCTCAAGGTATGGAAGCTGTGGGCAGCAGCTACGTCGTGTGAGATACACAGACAGCGAGTAGCGTGGCGATGTTGACGTGGTAGAGCGGCGGCGGTGGTAGTGGCAGGTTAGGTTGAGCCGGAGATCTCGCCGCCTCAAGGTATGGAAGCTGTGGGCAGCAGCTACGTCGTGTGAGATACACAGACAGCGAGTAGCGTGGCGATGTTGACGTGGTAGAGCGGCGGCGGTGGTAGTGGCAGGTTAGGTTGAGCCGGAGATCTCGCCGCCTCAAGGTATGGAAGCTGTGGGCAGCAGCTACGTCGTGTGAGATACACAGACAGCGAGTAGCGTGGCGATGTTGACGTGGTAGAGCGGCGGCGGTGGTAGTGGCAGGTTAGGTTGAGCCGGAGATCTCGCCGCCTCAAGGTATGGAAGCTGTGGGCAGCAGCTACGTCGTGTGAGATACACAGACAGCGAGTAGCGTGGCGATGTTGACGTGGTAGAGCGGCGGCGGTGGTAGTGGCAGGTTAGGTTGAGCCGGAGATCTCGCCGCCTCAAGGTATGGAAGCTGTGGGCAGCAGCTACGCCCTGTGTTACACCCACTCCGTCTTGTAACCGGCTTTCAGCTCTATATAGACTTATCTTTTACATTACCCTTATTACATTTCCTTACTTACTTTATGTACAACTACTCACGTCCATCCTCTGCGCAATAAACTCGCCAACGCGGGCATTTCGTTTGTCTAAATTGTCTACTGCATTGCAACGAATATCTCAAGACGTTTTTTACGCAATAAAATCTTTTTTAATAATGGAGACAACTTATTTTTCTTTTACAAGCAGTATCATAAGATTTGTTACCATAGCATTGTTTTATATTTTGACGTACTAAAAACAATTACAAAAGGCGAAAAGTCACAAAAATGAACAAATCAACGTAAAGCTGCAGACAGTAGCCAAAATTTTGACTAATGATAAACTCATCTTTAATAATATAAAGATGAGTTTATCATCAAAAACCTAAATAGGGTTTTGGACTTTAAAGAACAATTTATCATTTGTAAAGAGATCTAAGGGTTGCGAGTTATTGTAGTACATGCAATATTTGACTTCAAGTGTAAAAAAAGTTATATTTTGTGTCCTAATAATTCAGTATTTTGCTTTTCTTTCCAAATCCTTAATCCAAATTCTGATAAATTTAGTTCATTGTATCTCTGATGAATGATCTTCATCCATAATATTCAACCTGTTGAACATCCGTTGTTTTTCTATTCCTCATGAAATTCTTATGATTTCGAAGTGATATTTTGACGACATGGAATACGTTGATATCTTGGAAGGCAAAGTTTCAGCCCTAATTGATTTTGATGATTTACTCTTTACAATCAATTTTTGTGTTGATCCAATTTCAGGCTATTGTTGAAATGGTGGCTATTGTTTTCATGTACAAGATCATTGGTCCAGAGTCCTGACAGGCCATTTCTAAAATATTTTGCCTCCCAGATATCTTGAACTCGCTGCAAATGTTTTTCATTATTTGATAATTATGTCCATATGCTTGTCCCAACTGGAGCCTGTTTACCTATTCACATAGGTTTGAATCATTAAACAGGTGGTTATGAAATAAGGAAGAAATTGATTTTTTAATATTGTCAATAAGACTAACATTGGGTGCTCTCAGAGAATGTACTAAGTTTACCACGGACATTAAATTTAACTTTTCTCTGGAACCCTTAGTCGTAGACAAATGATTTTGAATACTAGTTTGTTTATTTTTTAAGCTGGATTCAATGGTGGTAATCAAATTATAGTTTAGTTTATTGTTTCTGCGGAAAAATTCAAACATTTTTTTAATTTTAAAAGACCATAACACTAAAACCACGATGTTTTTAAAAATGCGAGTGTTGTCATTTTGTTTACCTTATAATGGACTATAAATCATATAATTGTATCAAAATCGTTAGTGCCGTTATTGCAAAATTTGTTTTTACGTGTTTTTGGGGTTTTCAGGAGTAAAATGCCAAAATTGCTTCATTACATCCACACACACACACACACACACATAGATATCACAAAAAGCCCTTTTCGATTCAGGATGCACTAATACATCAGCTAATACACATTTTTTTAAATCAACTGAAGATATGATTAGTGAAAAATATTTCTTCAAAGCATTTCTTCATGATGTTGTTTTTACGGATTATATCAGAAGAGTCAATTAAATTATGAATAAATTTTAACTGCCTTTTGAATCCTAGCGTGGTCCTTATTAAATGAGGCGAGTTTCAAAACCGATGACAACTTGAGACTCGTGTCCGCAAAGACCATATTCATAATTAGCCCAGTTCATAGTTCAGAGGCAGTGGTTCGGACTCCACGTTAAACGTTAGATATGTCATTGATTGTTGGGCTATTAATTAACAGTTCTGACTGAGGAAAATGTCAGCCGTAGTTAGTAACAAGACTACAAGATTGCGCCACAATCATCTTACACTCATTTCTCATTCATACCTGGCAGGTCGCCATTTCAAATGGTAGTCATGGTGATCGAAACTAATCTGTTTATGAAACACCTATTTTATTTAGCCTATGACCTAAACATCTTTAAATCAGTAGTTTCTCCATAACGGTGTGTCATGGAAGATAAAACCCTTGGTTTGAGTCAAGAAAAGTTTTTAAAATGTTCCAGAACAAACCAACAATCCCAGTCAAAATCTGTTGGTCACCGTAAGGAAAAGAAGTGTGTTGTAGAAGGTTCTGTTGGAGTCGTGGAGTGCTGGAGCCCGGCACGCGTCCCCTGGCGAGTGGCGACCGCAGGGGCTCGGGTATCCCATCGGACCGGTCGCGTGGTCACCGCACCACCACACCGGCGACACCGCCCACCCCTGCCCCTGCCACACTTTCTAATCAACTCGTCTCGTTTGAAACCCATCCGCCACGTTTAGTTGGGTTATTTTTAACTCTCCTCCAACTACTTCTGGCTCACATGTCTCACATTTGTGACTAGTGATATGATAACCGATTGGTCAGATAGTTGACTATCCTGTTTATGTATTGATTATTTACTTTCAACTCATGCTAAATAACTGATAATATTTCATGTCACCGTTTTGTAGACCAGTTAAACTCTTCTAAATGCGAAACTAACATTTTGTCATAACGAAGACCTCAACTTACTCTTAATATCATTCAATTGAATTCTCTAGATCAATCCGTTAAGTATTCGGGTATTCATCTGGACCAAAAGCTTTCGTAGAATCTACACGTAAATTTGAAATTAACTCAATCCTTTTCCCCCTAATCAATTGAAAATCCTCACTTAATCCTAAATATGGATCGTTATCATATAAAAATACTTTAAGGCCATTATTGATGAATTTTTGTCCCATCTGGGGTCTGTCAATTCCAAAAAGCTACATAAAATTCAGGTATTCCAAAACAAAGTATTAAGAATCTCTTTAAACTCTCCGTGGTTTATCCGTAATAAACAAATTCATGCAGAATTTTTCATCGATACAATCCTTGAGTTCATAAAAAAGTCTTAATTTTAAAATATTTATGGACGCATTCTGCAAATTCAATGTAATAATCAGTCAATTATTAAAACAATTAGTTGATTCAATCAAAAACAAATATAACAAAAACCGTTTCCAAAAAAAAATTAAATTCAATTTTAAAGTATAACAAAGTTTTTGTCAATAACACAATCATAATTTTTTAGCAACATAGAAACTTCAATAATGCTGTGATCATAAAATGGATCATCTAAGTCTGTCTTCAACATTATGTGAATTTAGAACTATTAAATTATCATTAAAAAACTATAATTCATTGATCCATGGAAACAATAAACCCGAGTTTTTAATCATTATTATGTATTACACGTTCAATTAATTCAATGTATGTCGTTACTAATTTATTTAATTAATTTTTTAAAAAACAAGTGTCTTTCACATAAAACAAGACGCGTTGGAAAAGTCCAACTAATTAAAAAAAAACTAATTTTTTTTTTTTTATAAAACACCACATAAAAATAAAAAACTCCACACATCCAAATCCTACCTCCATGCCTCATCACACCTTTAACCTTATCAATCCAATTAGATATAAGATACTTATAACTATACTAACTCAGTCATTCGCTAGGGGGACATCTCAAACTCTCTCACCAAACCCCCTCCACTATGCTGGCGGACCCGGGTCATGTCGCCGTGGAGGAGCCTGCTGGCGGCCGGGAGGGAGAGCCGGCGACAACATCACTCCTACAATGTGGGTCAAAATTAACGTGACAAGAGAGGAGACACAGATCTTCACACATTTTTTATGTACTTTGCTATCCAAAAGGCGGACTTTCCTTTCACCTTGTATCCTTCTCGTCTCTCCTTGGGATTGGACTTCGGATTAGAGCCTGATCCAGTTGGACCAAAATCCCTGGAGAATGGGATATCAGTTTACTGCACACATACTAACTCCTTACGTATTTTGCTAACTTGACATCATCTCGGATTGTGCTGGGCAGGGCGGCATCAGTTGTAGTTCTAGTCATAAGACGTTTACCCTAAGACACTTGACAGATTCTTGATTCTTGGCCCTCAAATGAAAGGATAACAGCTTCCTTGTCCAGTAAAATCAGGGGTGTCGAGTTTAAAATGCATTGTACGATGTTTTCGGCCTAACCCAGAATTTGGATTGGCGTTGAGGTTTTTTAAGAGCACTTTTTCCGTAAATTAAGTAAACTATCCACGTCTTTACTTCTATGTTCTTGAAAATCCCTTATTACCATTGGCAAAACAATATTCCGCAGGGTGCCAGATTCTGTTTGTTAGATTTGCTTCAGCATCTTACCCCTCCAATATGTGACACCTAACAAAAATCTAGATGGCTGAAATGGAAAATAAATCGAATACAAGTAATTATCGCGTAAGGTTTCCGCCAGTAAAAGATAATGTATCCAATTCACCCTCGGGGAAAGAATTTACATGTTCACACTTTGGAATCTATCTCGTATTTTAATTGCACATTATCCTTGTTAAATATTATGTAGTAATCTCTGCACTTCCTCCCATGAAAATTCAGAATGTCGGCTCAGTCAAACTAGTCACGTAGTTTTTATTGAAGCACTGCAAATTAATTTTATCGACCTTAAGATACGCACCATAGTACCAACACGAATGCTTCAGCAATGTTGTAGCAAGACCCAACAATAATGAGCCGTCTTCCTTGTCAGAGAAGGATTACGGACTGCACTGAAGGATTATGTTTTTTGGGATTGTAGCATTATTTGCTATAACCACTTTTCAAACTCACTTCTTCTAAATAACTACTTAGTTTGGGATTTACCACTACGACTGATAACTCCTTGTCTCAAGATATAAGACAATTCTAGAACGGCTCTAGGGTTTGACGGCTACAAAGCTAAAGACTATGATTATACATAGCCTACTAGTGACAAAGACAATTATTCCTTTCTATTCCCTGCAAGTGCAGACCTTGCCCCAGAGACCATGGTCAACTGTTCTCCCGCGCCTCTCACCACCTACACCGGGGTCAGCTGATATCAGCTGTTGAGTAACTTGGTATCTCAAACTCATGTTGAAGCTTTGAAGCTATTTACAGTGATGTAGACGTGCCCGGAAAACTATGAAAACCCATGATAAGTTAAATTAATGTGCCTAGAAGAAAAGTATGGGCCACGAAAAGACACTCAGTACCACTAAAACTAAGAGTCCTGTATCTAAGAGTCCTTGACTCTTTTTTTCCCCTAGCAAACTCATCTGTCTGGGTGAGAGGTATTTGCCCAAAGACATCCACGAGTCCTTCTTCCCCGGCGAGTCGTTGACCCACTGCGTACTGACCGGAAGCTGTATTCATATGTAGATGCGGATTCCGGAGCGATCACGAGGGATTAGACGGGGAGGAATGGTAAGATGTCCTCCGGAGTCGGGAGCCGCGGCGGCACTTCCGGTATGCGCGGAACTCGCCGGGAGAAACAGCACAAAAAAACTATCCATATCAGCAAATATGGGTGTTCTTAGCTCTTTATAATTAATATCGTCTGGATTTTTTGTGGATATCGACTTTTGATATCACAAAAAGATAATATTCTTATAAAATACGTATTATATTATTTTTAGGAATAGATTAGATTAGATCATTGAAATGGCTACCATATTACAATGTAGGTATTTTAAGCCAAGTATGGATGAGGATTGAGTGTAGGATAATTGTGGCGCGATCTTGTAGTCTTGCTACTGACTAAGGCTGACATGTTCCTTAGACAGGACTGTTAATTAATAGCCCAACAGCCGAAGGCAACTAATGTACCTACAGTTTAACGTGGAATCCGAACCACGGCTTCTGAATTACGAATTGGTCTAATTATGAGATTTACGTAGTATTCAATAGTGCGGACGTTAATCCACACAAGAGAACACCACATCCACCGACCATCTCTCCCAACTATCCACGATTCGTGACCTCCAAGTACCTGGATTACAGGACGTTGCCACCATCCCAATCTTAATATATGTAGCCTATAAATACTTTTTGACATAATTTTTAACGAAAAATATTATCTATTCAGTGTAGCAACCTGGAAATTGGAGTTAATCCAAAACTATGATACAGACCAATTACTATGTGTACATGGCCTGCCATTTTGACAATGTGTATCCTAAGCAAAATTTTTGTTTTGTGTCTTTTTCGCCCATTACAAAGGTAAGATATCGATAGTATCGAAAGCTAAATCCGATTATTAGTATCGGAACTACAATATCGGACAGGAAGTTAACTGCTTTTTTTAAGGAAGCAACACTTTATTCTGTAAAATTTATGTTTTGACATGAAAATGTCTCAGCTCTGGGGGGTGATTTGTAAGATGAACATTTGTGTAACAGGGTTTCCATAAAAACTAACAGAACTGATGTATTGAATTTTTAATATAAAAGAATAAGAACAGCTGATTATATGAACTGAAAACATACCTTTAGACGTATCCATGATCTAACCTATTTCCCTCAGGAAAGTAAATACAAACATTTTTTTACAATTGTTGGCACAATATTTTATACAGTCTAACGAAATATAGAAAATGACACGAGTCTTAAGTATCGTTTTTTTACTCGATAAAGTAAAAAAATCTTGAGCTCGGACGATAAGGTCGACTTTTAACCTTAGTATTGAATGAATGAATGAATGAATGAAACAGAAATTTATTCCTCAACAATATAGATAATACAATTATTTAGACACAATTGACACAACCTTAACTTACACATGATGAAATAAATATTTAACAAAAATACTATAGAATAAGCCTACATGGGCAATAATGCCTGTGCGTAGGCTCAGGTGGAGTCATAAAAAATATGATGGAAACGGTTAGGAATATTGTATCAAACGTTCGTCAACAGAAGAGGAAAAGAAGAATTTATTGAAATATGCTATTTATTTACATGGAATTGTGGTCGGAGTTGTACGTAAGTGATTTCTTCCTGAAAGATTCTGAAAGATCGGTGACGATATTCATGAGAAATACAAATCAAAGAAAATAGAGGTTTCTAGAAAATAAAAGACTACGAAGACAAGTAAAGATATGTCTTGTACATACAATAGTAAGAGGAGCGGATATTATTACGAATACCAGGCAAGGGAAGTATGTAGTAATACTCATAGGTAGTAAAATGAAATAAAAATAATCCAAATGTGTAAGCTCATGAACAAATACGGCACTAAACACAATACAAAGTAGTGAATGACGACACCATAATCCGAATATACAAGTTCACGAACAAATACGTCAAAAAATATAAGACAAAGTAGTGAATAACATCACCATAATCCGAATACACAGGTCCATACACAAATACGACAAATAATGGAGAAAAGTAGACTTGTTCACAATTAGGCACTAACATGCACCAATCACGTCAATGCTCGGAGATCTCCACCTAACAAAACTGGCTCGTAAAAAGCGAAACTTCAACGAACTATGGGTGTCCGACTGATTTAATCTACCAAATGCATAATACAAAAATTGCTATTTTAATTACCGTTATATATAATTTTTAATCAGTTTTATCGTTTAATTAGTATTTTCGTTGGTTATCTCTGGTGGTAGTTCCAGAAAGGTCCTATATTCTTATGGGAAACTCATAAATATTCAGACGGTAGTAGTTAGATCCGGTAAAACGTTTTAAGTATCTTCAGTGTGATTCGGTACGTAAAAAATACATGTAAGTGTTAAGTAATGTTCTAAATGGTAAATGTAGGACATGGTAGGTTTTCGCTGGTAAGATAATATGTTAACAATGTCTTCCTCCAAAGAACTGTCCAGAAGACACCCTTGACCGCTGATCGCGAAAACACAACTCTCCACTCTGCACTCAAAGAACGCTGAAAAGGATCCGTCTCAGCTCACAAGAGCGAGGTGATTAGCCGACGGTCACGAAAACGCGGGAATGTTCGGAGTCTGCGCGGTGGAGCGACGCGCCGCGCCGACGCAGTCGCTACGCATGCGCAGTGTTCCCGGACGTGCCGTAATTGCAGTATTAATACAATAGTTCCACCGTTTGTACGTCAAATTACTTTACTATCGTAAACGAAAATGCACTTTTTCACTTTCATTTTTCAAATTGACAATTTTAAAATTGAACTCCAAAAGTCAAATACAGTTTACAAGTACACACAAAACATAAAATTGAACCATCACAAAATAAAATTTTACTTAGTTAATAAACATTTTTATCATTTAAAAAACTCATCGTCGGAGTAAAAGAACCCATCCACTAGGATATGTCTTGATGAGTATATGGTAAGTATGATGGTCTTGAAAGTATATGGTTTTTGAATTTTTTATGTATATAGTGGAAGTTTATTAAATAAATTTGGGCCTAAATTTTGAGGAAGGGTATCTGCTAGTTCTGTTCTATGGGAATTTGTCTATGCTTTTTTCTATTTCGGGTGTTATAATTATGCGTATCTGCACCAGTTTGAATAAAATTTAACTTAAATTTATGACACATTGGCATTTTAAAAATAAAGTATAATGGTAGTGTTAAAATATTCAAAGAAGTAAAAAGGCTCCAGCAAGACGGGGTCATTATTCGGGTAGTTTATTTTGAAATTTGAAAACGCGGGGGAAACAGTGCATTAGAGTATTAAAAATTTGATGAGTTAAATCGGCCAGGGTACACGTTAAAAAAATCGGTATTGTTTTCAATGAACAGAATCAAAAAGTATATTTTGTTATAGACAGCTGTTTGATGATTGTAAATAGTTTAATAATTAATTAATAGCCACATTTTCAACAATATTTATTATTAAAATCAGTTATAAAAGATTTTTTACCTTAAAGTAAAATTTGTAAATAGATGATACTTATCCTGACCTAGAAGTTGACTCTTGACGCAAAAAAAGCAAAAAAACGTTCAATATCATTCCATATTCTGTTCACAAGTTGTAACACTTAATAATAAAGTTCTTGTCCATACTTGTCTAGCTGACTGACTCTTGGACTGTTAGGGTGGTTTCCTAGTTCCCCTCGGTACAGCTGACTATGTCTGGTTGTTTAGTTTTTTATAAATAGTTTAATTCGATACAAACCATGTAGCATTAACGATCTTCTTGAGACGTGTTTTAAACGGAATATTTTCAAAAGTTAGACATTTGAGGTTCTAGCCGTACCCTAAATCTGATTCCCTTACGTCCAAATTGGTTTCACAATATGTAACTATGTACAGAATAATTTTGTTACATCATGACAATTTTGATTTTTTCCCCAGTATCCAGAAGAATTTAATTTTGAGTTACATTTGCTGTTTTATTTGACATAGTAATTTTTTGATTAAGAGTAATATCTAAATATTTGAGAGATTTGACACTGGTAGTGAAACATAATTAGGAGCAACCGGAGGCAAAATTATGACAACGATCAAGACTACTTGTTAGACTTAAAAGTTTGTTAATACGTAATCATTAACAACATCTATAAAACAGAATTTTTGTATGAACAGTCAAGATTTTTACTTCAAATTAAATTTTACTTTTTACTTAGCAAGTAATTTTACCTAATACCATTTTTTATCCCGATGTAGACATTTTATCTTAAATTTGACGTGTGTGACGTGAATATAAAACACTATTATAAATTAATGTAGCATTTTACTAAAACAACAATTTATTTAATTTCATGTGTTTAAAAATCACATTTCATTTTATTAGAATAATTTTGTAACAAATACAACGATTTTGCAGCGTCCTCTAGTGAGACGTTGTCTACTCTGATAGTAATCCACAAACATATGTGGGTTTACTATAATACATACCACATTGTGGTAAAATGGTTTTCGAAAACATATCCGTATTGTGCCAAATGTGAGTATCATTGCGTAGACTAGTAAAATTGAAATGCTATAGTATTTCAAGGATTAAATGAAAAAATCTCCCCAAACATATCCGTATTGTGCCAAATGTGAGTATCATTACGTAGACTAGTAAAATTGAAATGCTATAGTATTTCAAGGATTAAATGAAAAAATCTCCCCAAACATATCCGTATTGTGCCAAATGTGAGTATCATTACGTAGACTAGTAAAATTGAAATGTTATAGTATTTCAAGGATTAAATGAAAAAATCTCCCCAAACATATCCGTATTGTGCCAAATGTGAGTATCATTACGTAGACTAGTAAAATTGAAATGTTATAGTATTTCAAGGATTAAATGAAAAAATCTCCCCAAACATATCCGTATTGTGCCAAATGTGAGTATCATTACGTAGACTAGTAAAATTGAAATGCTATATTTTCAAGGATTAAATGAAAAAATCTCCCCAAACATATCCGTATTGTGCCAAATGTGAGTATCATTACGTAGACTAGTAAAATTGAAATGCTATAGTATTTCAAGGATTAAATGAAAAAATCTAAACATATCCGTTTTGTGCCAAATGTGAGTATCATTACGTAGACTAGTAAAATTGAAATGTATAGTATTTCAAGGATTAAATGAAAAAATCTCCCAAACATATCCGTATTGTGAAATGTGAGTATCATTACGTAGACTAGTAAAATTGAAATGTTATAGTATTTCAAGGATTAAATGAAAAAATCACCCCAAACATATCCGTACTGTGCCAAATGTGAGTATCATTACGTAGACTAGTAAAATTGAAATGCTATAGTATTTCAAGGATTAAATGAAAAAATCTCCCCAAACATATCCGTATTGTGCCAAATGTGATATCATTACGTAGACTAGTAAAATTGAAATGCTATAGTATTTCAAGGATTAAATGAAAAAATCTAAACATATCGTATTGTGCCAAATGTGAGTATCATTACGTAGACTAGTAAAATTGAAATGCTATAGTATTTCAAGGATTAAATGAAAAAATCTCCCAAACATATCCGTATTGTGCCAAATGTGAGTATCATTTTAGACTAGTAAATTGAAATGCTATAGTATTTCAAGGATTAAATGAAAAATCTCCCCAAACATATCCGTATTGTGCCAAATGTGATTATCATTACGTAGACTAGTAAAATTGAAATGTTATAATATTTCAAGGATTAAATGAAAAAATCTCCCCAAACATATCCGTATTGTGCCAAATGTGAGTATCATTACGTAGACTAGTAAAATTGAAATGCTATAGTATTTCAAGGATTAAATGAAAAATTCCCCAAACATATCCGTATTGTGCCAAATGTGAGTATCATTACGTAGACTAGTAAAATTGAAATGCTATAGTATTTCAAGGAATAAATGAAAAAATCTCCCAAACATATCCGTATTGTGCCAAATGTGAGTATCATTGCGTAGACTAGTAAAATTGAAATGCTATAGTATTTCAAGGATTAAATGAAAAAATCTCCCCAAACATATCCGTATTGTGCCAAATGTGAGTATCATTACGTAGACTAGTAAAATTGAAATGCTATAGTATTTCAAGGATTAAATGAAAAAATCTCCCTAAACATATCCGTATTGTGCCAAATGTGAGTATCATTACGTAGACTAGTAAAATTGAAATGTTATAGTATTTCAAGGATTAAATGAAAAAATCTCCCCAAACATATCCGTATTGTGCCAAATGTGAGTATCATTACGTAGACTAGTAAAATTGAAATGCTATAGTATTTCAAGGATTAAATGAAAAAATCTCCCCAAACATATCCGTATTGTGCCAAATGTGAGTATCATTACGTAGACTAGTAAAATTGAAATTTATAGTATTTCAAGGATTAAAATGAAAAAATCTCCCCAAACATATCCGTATTGTGCCAAATGTGAGTATCATTACGTAGACTAGTAAAATTGAAATGCTATAGTATTTCAAGGATTAAATGAAAAAATCTCCCCAAACATATCCGTATTGTGCCAAATGTGAGTATCATTACGTAGACTAGTAAAATTGAAATGCTATAGTATTTCAAGGATTAAATGAAAAAATCTCCCCAAACATATCCGTATTGTGCCAAATGTGAGTATCATTTCGTAACTAGTAAAATTGAAATGCTATAGTATTTCAAGGATTAAATGAAAAAATCTCCCCAAACATATCCGTATTGTGCCAAATGTGAGTATCATTACGTAGACTAGTAAAATTGAAATGCTATAGTATTTCAAGGATTAAATGAAAAAATCTCCCCAAACATATCCGTATTGTGCCAAATGTGAGTATCATTACGTAGACTAGTAAAATTGAAATGCTATAGTATTTCAAGGATTAAATGAAAAAATCTCCCCAAACATATCCGTATTGTGCCAAATGTGAGTATCATTACGTAGACTAGTAAAATTGAAATGCTATAGTATTTCAAGGATTAAATGAAAAAATCTCCCCAAACATATCCGTATTGTGCCAAATGTGAGTATCATTACGTAGTAGACTAGTAAAATTGAAATGCTATAGTATTTCAAGGATTAAATGAAAAAATCTCCCCAAACATATCCGTATTGTGCCAAATGTGAGTATCATTACGTAGACTAGTAAAATTGAAATGCTATAGTATTTCAAGGATTAAATGAAAAAATCTCCCCAAACATATCCGTATTGTGCCAAATGTGAGTATCATTACGTAGACTAGTAAAATTGAAATGCTATAGTATTTCAAGGATTAAATGAAAAAATCTCCTGGGGACAATCCAGCTTAGCAAGATTAGGTTTATCCTTTAACATCACTGTGAAATTTACGATCTTAAATTATCCATCTTGACTTATAATCAAATACAGTAATTACTGCACACTTCAAACGATATAGCCTAATGTTACAAATTAGTAACCCTTTACTTCATCAATAACGTGTCATGCCGCTTCAAACGTTTCCCTCCAAAAGCACCGCCTCGATCACCCGACCGGAAACCAGGCGTCACCACACTCCGTATCTGATGTACGACGGCGACCTCGTGTTTTAGCGGCCGGGGGCTCCACCCACACTACCCGCCCCTCCCTACACTAGCACTACCCGGCAAAATACTACAAGTATCAATGAACCCCCCGCCCCCATGACTAACGCACCTTCCTTGTTCGCACCACTACGGACGGTGTAGCAGTTGTAAATAAGACGACTGTTTACAACTGGCGCGCAACTTGCAGACGACGAGGCTGAAAAGAGAGAGCTCTAAAAGCCAATAAACTGCCATTGGTGGAATAATTGACTTTATCTTGATTCCCTTGTAGACAATAATTTCATGTTAAGAAAAGTCCTAAACCAGTTCCACTGGTATTATAACAAGTATTACATATTTTAATAGCAAACTTATAATATCGTACATTTCTGAATACAAAATTTTAATATTACGAATAACACTTCGGTTGTGTACAAAAGATGAGGGATTTCGTTTGGAATGATCTGAACTAAAACCAGGCGAGTTCCCGACAATGAATGCGTTTAAGTGGAACGTTGAAACAAACGGAACTGTTGCTGCAAACTATTGCGAAAACGAGCGACATGCAAACCAAAACGTTTATGAACAGAGGTGTTTTGGAAAAGGATTTTCTTCAAAACACTGTTATAAGAAAGAATACAAAACGCGTTTTTCGCTAGGAAAACAGCTTCAGATAAAAGTTCTTATGAAACAGAAAACAAAAACTATGACTGGGACGGTGGCAACGTCCTGTAATCCAGCTACTTGGAGGTTACGAATTGTGGATAGTTGTGAGAGATAGTCGGTGGATGTAGTGTTCTCTTGTGACGATTAACGTCCGCGATATTGAATACTACGTAAATCTGCAAAGACAATCCTCATAATTAGACCAATTCGTAATTCAGAGGCCGTGGTTCGGATTCCACGTTAAACTGTAGGTCCATTAGTTGTCATCGGCTGTTGGGCTAGTAATTAACAGTCCTGTCTAAGGATATGATAATATTGCGCAAACGTTTGCTATAGAATTGCCAAATTGTAATCATAATTTTTCATTAGTTGGTTGTAGTTTTGCTCGGAAGAAGAACTTGAGTAGAGAGGTTATTATTTCCACCATTTAACAAGTCATCTGAATATACACAAGATGGTCTCATTGATCTGGGTATTATCCGTACGGATTTACCTACTTACTCCTAAAGTCTAAGAATGTTGGGCAATTATAGCAAAGCGCGATATGGCAACGCTTGAAATTTTCGCACGTCCACGTAAAAGTTGCGAAGCGTGGTCTTCATATAGCTTTGAGAATAGGGAGTTATTTGCAGTAGTTTTACATGCCAAATACCTGTTGAAATTGCAGTATTTCACGATGTGAAAACTTCATTTATGATTGCTATCCTCAGAGAAGTTGACACCTTGGTTGTTTTTCAAAAATAACAAGTACGTCGATCGCGAGTTATTTTTAAAACTCAACCGCACAAATCTCCTTACCCGTCGAACATTCCCAGTACGGCTGGACTGGTATACGGCTATTTATTTGGTCCCAACAAGACTTGTACAGTCCACAGAGTAAGTTTTCACCGGAAGTGAAGGCTTCCATAGAAAGGCAGCGCAGTTGCATCTCAGCGTACGGGCTTTCTACTTCTAGTACCAGTTTCATTCATGAACCTTGCGCCTGCCCTCTGCTACGTTTGATCCATTCACACGTCTTTGTTTATAGTAATATTACTCCTTAGAAAGTTCAAGTATTTCTTTTTTATATCAAATAAAACGATTTCTTGTGATTCTTCCCCTGTCTATCGTATTTCAAGAGAGGTTTTAAAGTGTTTGTAAAGTGTGATAAATAGAAAGTTTTAAGGAATTCTTTTGAAAATAGGTTAACCTCATAACATTTAAAAAAAGGTCTTCACCTATTGTTACCAAACTCCCTTGCCTAATAATCAAAATATCGACAATTTTCCTTGTACTATACTTCCTTTACGTGATCAGGTCTGAAGGAGAGCTGGCTAGAGAGAGCACGGCTAATATCTTCAATTTTCTTATGTCCTCTGTCAAGATACAATAGTTCAGCCAGGTTTCTTCCAGTTGTAAGCCTTTCATCCCTCCACCTGCCCATGTCTTTCGGGATCTACACACTGATCTTCCTTCTATTTCCAAACCCACGGCTATCCTAAGATCTTTCACCACTCGTCCTAACCAAAGAGTAGAGTATAGTAGTAGTAGAGTATATTCAATCTGATGCTCCTCGTAACCCATATTATTATATTCTATTCCTCATACGGGTTGTGTAATTTTTCAATATTCGTCATTATAATATTTCCCAATCTAGGACTGGTCCGTAAACATCCTCGGCACTTTCAAACACCATTAGGTATATGGATAAGCGTAGGCATATTCGATGCCTAGGTGCCTTTATTATACCTAGGTGTAACTAAACTATTTACATGTATGCATATAAATGATCGGAATCATTAAGATTTTTTTGTACTCTGGTTTCAGTTCAACAGGGAAATCGCTTATCTCGAGCTTGATTTTTCGCGTTTAACAATAATGAACAGTCCATCGTATAAATTATGGTACAAATGGCATGATTGTCGTGCACGTGGGAACACTGGTCCGCGTGACATTTGCGTTGCGGACGCGACGGCTGGCGTGGCGTCTCCTGCTGAACCTGGACCGTGCTGCCAGCTACAGCATTCCGATTAAACCAGCGCCGACCGCTTCACTTCCGGTTGTTAATTTGCCTCATTTCCGCCATAATCTATCATCGGTGGTGCCGAGATCGCTGGAGATGGCGAATCTGCTGAAGTAACTTACCGCAAAATACGTGTCACGGGACAGATTAGCGGCCGCAGGCGTCGCGTCGGTAAGCCTATTGAAAAGCAAAATCGTCTGATCCAGGAACTACCTAGGCGTTTTGAGGTGAGTATGTTTTGCTCAAAAACTTAAAGATGGTTAAAAACTGTAATAATCGATCCATACTAGGAAAAAATCACTTGTATCCGATGCTTACAGACAACCTAAATCTTCCGCTTACAGACAACCTAAAACTTGTTGTCACTCCATACTAGCAATACACCACTTGTATCCGATGCTTACAGACAACCTAAATCTTGTAATCACTCCATACTAGCAATACATCACTTGTATCCGATGCTTACAGACAACCTAAATCTTGTTGTCACTCCATACTAGGAAAAAATCACTTGTATCCGATGCTTACAGACAACCTAAATCTTGTTGTCACTCCATACTAGCAATACACCACTTGTATCCGATGCTTACAGACAACCTAAATCTTGTTGTCACTCCATACTAGCAATACATCACTTGTATCCGATGCTTACAGACAACCTAAAACTTGTAATCACTCCATACTAGCAATACATCACTTGTATCCGATGCTTACAGACAACCTAAAACTTGTAATCACTCCATACTAGCAATACATCACTTGTATCCGATGCTTACAGACAACCTAAAACTTGTAATCACTCCATACTAGCAATACATCACTTGTATCCGATGCTTACAGACAACCTAAAACTTGTAATCACTCCATACTAGCAATACATCACTTGTATCCGATGCTTACAGACAACCTAAAACTTGTAATCACTCCATACTAGCAATACATCACTTGTATCCGATGCTTACAGACAACCTAAAACTTGTAATCACTCCATACTAGCAATACATCACTTGTATCCGATGCTTACAGACAACCTAAAACTTGTAATCACTCCATACTAGCAATACATCACTTGTATCCGATGCTTACAGACAACCTAAAACTTGTAATCACTCCATACTAGCAATACATCACTTGTATCCGATGCTTACAGACAACCTAAAACTTGTAATCACTCCATACTATCAATACATCACTTGTATCCGATGCTTACAGACAACCTAAAACTTGTAATCACTCCATACTAGCAATACATCACTTGTATCCGATGCTTACAGACAACCTAAAACTTGTAATCACTCCATACTAGCAATACATCACTTGTATCCGATGCTTACAGACAACCTAAAACTTGTAATCACTCCATACTAGCAATACATCACTTGTATCCGATGCTTACAGACAACCTAAAACTTGTAATCACTCCATACTAGCAATACATCACTTGTATCCGATGCTTACAGACAACCTAAAACTTGTAATCACTCCATACTAGCAATACATCACTTGTATCCGATGCTTACAGACAACCTAAAACTTGTAATCACTCCATACTAGCAATACATCACTTGTATCCGATGCTTACAGACAACCTAAAACTTGTAATCACTCCATACTAGCAATACATCACTTGTATCCGATGCTTACAGACAACCTAAAACTTGTAATCACTCCATACTATCAATACATCACTTGTATCCGATGCTTACAGACAACCTAAAACTTGTAATCACTCCATACTAGCAATACATCACTTGTATCCGATGCTTACAGACAACCTAAAACTTGTAATCACTCCATACTAGCAATACATCACTTGTATCCGATGCTTACAGACAACCTAAAACTTGTAATCACTCCATACTAGCAATACATCACTTGTATCCGATGCTTACAGACAACCTAAAACTTGTAATCACTCCATACTAGCAATACATCACTTGTATCCGATGCTTACAGACAACCTAAATCTTGTAATCGCTCCCTAGGCCGGAGTTATTACTTAATTCCCAATAAACGTCAGGTCAGCGGGCCGCGGTCGGAGAGATGCTCGGGAAACAACGAGCGGAATGCGGGTTCAAAGGTCACATCGGGCATTCCTCACATTTCGATATACCACCGCCCCCCTCCCCCAGACCAAGCATCTCACGGCCGCTTCTCGATTCGATTTTATCGCTTCCAAGAAGGATCGATTCGCGTCCAACTAAACACCCCGGTTTATTGGACCCGGGCCCGGCAAGCCGCTAATTTGTAGCGCTGGTGCCGCAGTTTTGGATTTTCGGGATTTCCCGACGTTCAAAATTTACAACCTGCGGTATTTTGTACGGCGGCGTCGACTACGTAGAAGTTAACAATAAGATAGATGAAAGTGTTCAGGAATAGCTGTATTATTCGCACGACTTGTTGCATTTTAAGATCCGTGCGGTGTTTTTATTGCTAAGGATGAATTTATAGTATACTACAATTTTCACAACTAATTGTCACTTAGGTGGTTTCACTTATGCTCCCAACCTATAAATGCGTAATAGTTTACTTATAAGTAGTACATTAAAATTGTTAATCACGTAGAAATAGTTTTAGTATTTAGAAATAGTGTTTTCCGTACCTAGGTCATGGTCGTATAAACAAATACGTACTTACACTACGATTCAATCATGAAGTAAGTACTGTACTACAATATAGTGGAACATATTCATACTTATGGGTAAACAAAACCATTGGGTATTCCCAAAACAGACCTTTATTATTAAATTTCTATACTGAAGACATACCCAGGTATGAATTAGAAATGAGTGTAAGATGATTGTAGCGCTATCTTGTAGTCTTGTTACTGACTAATGCTGACATGTTCCTTAGAAAGAGCTGTTAATTAATAGCCCAACAGTCAATAGCATAACTAAGGGGCCTACAGTTTAAGGTGGTGTCAAAACCACTGCCTATGAATTATGAACTGGTCTAATTATGATGATGATTTTTGCGGATTAAAGTAGTAGTACTCTCTAGTGCGGACGTTAATCCGCACTAGAGAATTCTACACCCAGCACCGCTCACAACTATCCATAATTCGTGACCTTCAAGTAGCTACAGAACACGAAACGGCCCCAGTCTTTAAGTATTTAATATTATAACGTTTATTATAATATCGTTAGATTTTTTATACTTTGAAAAACTTAAACGTTTCGTGTTTATGTCTATTTCTTTAATATTTGCATAGTTTTATTTTATTTATTTCTTATGACGTATAAAACTGGGTTCACACTAGCGACTTTTCTGCGACCTGACGCTACACCCCCCCTCCGTAGTACACATGGATCTGACCCAGTATCTGATGGCAGACCTGGCTTTCATGAATGTTGAAAGGGGCTTTTTTAATTGCTATAAAACAAAATACTTGACGACTTGGAAGGTTTTAGCTTAGAACCTTGTAAAACCCTTATTTGGATAAGGATTTTAACATGGAACATGGAATATTAATCAATTTACCACGAATGATAAATTATTGGTAAATTTACCACTCTTTAATGAAACCCCAATGGGTTTCATTAAAGAGTAATGAATAAAAATCTTTAAATAAAACATATATCAATTATAATCCATAGTAAATTCTTGTCGCGACATTTGCCGTCGAATTTTTTTCCTATCCAACTTTATCTTTATCTTAAATTTTTTACTTTATTAGGTTAGGTTAAGCATTATATTCCATAGTATTATGCCTTAAAGCCACGAGTGAGATGTAAGTTAAAACACGAGCGAAGCGAATGTTATAAATATCTCACGAGTACAATCGTTGCATAAACTTCTACGTTGCATACTGGCAACGTGGTAAGCATATTATTGTCACATCGTGCAATAACATTTTTCCTTGTAAACTTTACGCTTTTAATCGCCCTACAAACGATTATTTCGAACTGTCAGTTCTACCTCTCAGTTCAAACTGACGCGTAGAACTGATCGTCTCTATGATACGGACTGAACAACTGGACTGATTGAAAATGGACTGAAGTCAGGCAAAACTGGCCGTGTGGAGGCGATTCTTCAGTTCGGATTATCAGTTCTACATTACATTTCTAATTGATCGCATGTGGGGCACTTTAAACCAATATTTGACAACGTTGCAAAATCACACGCTTACTTTCGAGGCCGCGGGTTAATAGATACAAAATATAGCGAGTGATCATTTTTTATACTCATATTTATTTATTAAGACACTTACATAAAGTGGGTATTATAAGGTAAATATCAATGAACTGACAAATGCCAGCTGAATCATTTGCCCATTAATAACCAAATTAACGAAGGCAACTAGATTCAGTACATAACCATTACTCAAAACAGTGAAGCGGGTACTATAGTCTGTATACAGTAACTTGGCCGATGGACTTTAGGCTACCTGGGCCGCGGCTTCCCTCGCTCAGCTGGTCTGCAATGAGTCACACATTGGTGATACCACTACAATAATTAACTTTTTAAACGAATCGGAATTTTAATCGTTTCATGATATTTCCGGAAAGTTCAAATAGAAATAAGAAAAACGTCATCAAACACGATAGTGTTTATTATATTAATATTGTTTATACTGCAATATTTAATTATAAAGTATACATATACAACGATGAGGAAACCCATCTAGGGCGATTGAAGACATTTATGATTTAAGTGTGACTGCACTTGAATACAAAAACTTATGAAGAATTACTTAATCAACAACTACAATAGTCGTTTAGAAAGTTTATTAATATAGAGGTATCACCAATATGTGACTCATTGCAGACAAGTTGAGCGAGGGAGGAGGAGATTTATGGCCGACCCTGGCTGGGCCCAGGTAGCCGAAGGTACATTGGTCAAGTTACTGTATACAGACTATACAACCACTGATCCGCCCAGCCTGTTGCTAGATACAGTAGATAAATAACCAACTGAGGTGGATAATTGTTCCAACTATTATTTATATGAGGAATGGATCCGTTATTGTAATCAGGGGATGAGCATTAGTCATTTAGCTAACCTGTCATCAAACATACAATTTATCAAGACTTCGCTGAGTACTTAGTGTAATCACTCACTTCAACAAGCTCACTATCATTTTTTAAACTTTTTTTAACTTTCGCTAAAACTTAACAAACTTGTACTAACTCTAGCTTATATAGACAATATTTTACTTTACAAATTGAAATTCCACATCATGGACTGAATGTTTTAAAATCGCAGTTCATTATTATACTTGTTTTTTATGTAGTATGTCTGCACTACTTTTACTTTTTTCATTTTACAAATATTTTTTAATAAATTGTAGCTGTCCCAGCGTAATTTAGGTCTTTAATTTCTTTTCTAACATGTAATTATTGTTATTATTAGTATTTTTATTTCCGCTTAAATCGTAGTGTACGAAGCTATACACTTAAGAACTCGTCCCACGCACAGGTCATTTATGACCTATGCGGACTATTTTTGGAGATATTTACTTTGCTTCCTGTAAAACTGTAATATTTAAAGGCAATAAATGAATTTTGATAGATTTTATTGCTTCAAGAACTGTGAAAATAATAAATAGAAAAAATTGCTTTAAAATTAAGAAAAATGAAACATTTTTTACCCTTTACAACTAAAATCTTGACCGCTCGTGTAGTGTTTTCCCCCGTGGCAGATGGGCGGCGGGCGAGGGGAGGGGGAGGGGGTTATCTCAGGTCCATCGCCCATCGCCCATCGCCCAGGTGGACTCCCCTCCACGGTTCATTCATAAGACGGGTCGGCGCGACGCGGCCGGCGGCAGTGTCAGTGTAGTGCGCGGCGTGGAGACTACAACGCGCGGTAGGACCGACTCTGGGATGGACGCATGATGTGGACGACGTTGCTCCTGGTGACGACGGCTGTCCTGGAGGCCTCGCCGTCGCCCTCGCGTCTGCCGCTGATAGTGTTCCAGCACCACCACGTGGTCCGCCTGGACGAGATGCGGGAGGACAACGCTGTGGCGCAGCCCACCGTGCCGCCAGAGTACTTGGCGTACACTACGGACGAGGAGTACCGCCCGCTCAGGGTGCTCTACCAAGTAGGGGTGAGTCCAGGAATACGGCAACACTACCTAGTCACGTTATAAGAGCTGCCCTTTTACTTAAGTGATCAAGCCATGTTAAAATCTAGGAAGATCGGAGAAGGACCTGATTTGGTTTAAGATTTTAAAATATCTTCTCCTTTCTTTGCACCCTTCATAACCTTTCACCATCATATTATGCATTGTCCCAGCGCTAATAGAGTAAAAAAAGAGCGATAGAAAGGCTTGGTTTTGTGTAAGACCTGATGTGAGTTGTAAGTATATATACAGTACAACTTCACACTTGATGGTTCTTTATCCTTGGTTACCTTATCCTACCATGTTATGTTGTGCTTAAGTCTGTTTAGGTGTTAAAATACTGAAAAATAATCAAAGGATTTTAATTTAGTGATGCTAATTAATTGTTCAAGAAAGGTTTGTTAAAATCATTTTCTACAAGACATGATACTAGTTAATAGTTGTACTTTTGTTATTAGTTAATTTATTGAATTTACAGGTGAGCGTGAAACAAGTTTGATTCTTGCATGGCTAAATTTATGTCCGAGTAGATTTATGTCATGTTAATTACTTTTATTAAGAAGGCTCGATATCCTATAAAACACTATCGAGTCTAAGTGTTGATTAGAAATATTATACTAAATTATTCCAGTTCATTTAATGTCACATCTTTAAAAACAGGAATATTCGAAAAATTTAGTAAAATACACTTTTATAATACATAATACTAATATGAACTTTTACCTGCTCCATCTGAGGCGACTATCCCAGGTAATCTACGAAATCTTTCTTCAAGAATATAAACTAGATTAACTGTAAGGATTTATTTTATGATCTTAATAAATAAGCATTTTATTGGTTTCATTTATGTTAATGTTGTTGAATAAGGATTTTAGATAATTTATTTTGAAATTAATAATCGTCAGAGCTGTAAGACGGGAACAGAACAACTCGTTAATCTTGATCACCACTGTTGTAAAAAGGCCACAGAACAACACGTGAATCATTGTCACCACCATTATGAGACGGGTACAGAACAACACGAACAACACGTTAATCGTGATCACCACCGTTATAGGACGGCAAACACGCAGTGTTGCATCTTATCTCATCTTATGTGACGATCATATAAAAACACGTGATTCATCGTGACCACAGGTTATGAGACGGTCAAAATACTGAGACACATGGCAGATATGTATTTTTTAAATTAATTAATTAAATGCAATGTTTGTGCACGATCATGTCACTTTCGCTTTTATAGCATAACCAAGCTTTCAACTTATAAAATATTTATGTTTCGATGTACTTCATCAAAGGAAAATAAAATACTTATGAATAAAGGTAACAGTAGTTTTACATTCAATACAGTATTTATTTTATGATTAACTCAAGTACATAGGCATAGTATGGCAGGAAGCGAATGGGTAGTGTTTTACGGTCTACTCATCAAAGTAAACAATGGCATATCGTGAATGATTGCCTCTGCCTTCGCATACTCCTGCGAGTATCGGAGTTAGGCCCTCTACTTACGAAACCATAGTCTCTCTAACTCCGCGCGTCGTGCCATCAAATAATCGTAATTTTGTGGCAAATTCCATAAAAATGCAAGTGATTTATGAGCAATTTGGAAATTTTTTAATATTAGCTTCACACACTGCACTCGGACGACCTCTTTTGTTACTAATGTTGGAACATTGCTATTATTATTATTATTACTTTATACCACCTTTTTGAATAGTTTCATTTTGTAAGTAGTACATATGTCTAAAAATATTAAAGAGAATTTTTATATCCATGTTACGGCTATTATTGGTGGAATTTTCACCGAAGAAACAGCAATTTCATTTCCGCAAACACCAAAAAAGCGTGAGTAAGTTATTCGTCCAGTTTATAAGTTTGAAGGTGAGCCAGGGGCTGGTCGCGACGTCCAAGTGCAGCGCAGTTGCGCGAGTCTGCGGAACTTGTCGCTTTTTGCGGATTTCCTTCAAGTCACGCGTAACTTTGGTAGTTTGCGACATCCTAGAGAGCGGCGCCAGTAACGGTATCCGGCTGGCCGTCACTTCCGTATCCGGCGGCCGGAGGAGCCACGGGTGCAAGGAGGTCGCGGACCAGGCAACGTCGCGGAGTCCGAACGTTTAACTGTTAAATTAGCGATATCGTGTATTAATCGAGAAGTAAAGTTTAATTAGCATAGCTTAAGCTGTCAAGATACTCTCTACTCGGTGAGTTTTGTTAACCAAGACACAACAGGAGTAGGTGAACTCCAGAAACATTCTTAGGCAATGACAATAACCTTGTAAGTGTCGGAATTTTTTTTCAACGAATAATGTCGTTATTTTGTTATTAACAACCCGTGGACGTGGTGACGTGACCGGCGTCGTCCGACCGTCCCAACCACGGTAGAACGTTCCTTTTGGAAATTATTTTTCTGCATTTATACGGTTAAATCGTGCGATAGCATTTTCTCATTATTCCTCCATGTTTTCTCTCTTGAAATACATTGTTGCTCACCTATGGAAATCAAGAAGATGGATAAAATATATTTAGAATTATATTTATTGGCGGCTAAAACATGGAGGAATTATGAGAAAAATGCTATCGAACTATTGTAATATCGCGTACATGAATACCTACCGTCTTTTTCATTTTAAATTGCTATGTTGTCAATAACAAAAAAATTGCAATTTAAAATGAAAAAGACGGGGAACTTCAAGTACGCGATATTACAATCGTTCAATAGCATTTTTCTCGCCATTCTTCCATGTTTTAGCCGTCAATACAAATAATCCTAAATATATTTTATTTATTTTCTCTACCTTCTTGATTTTTATAGGTGAGCAACAGTGTATTTTCAGAGAGAAAACATGGAGGAATAGAGAAAAATGCTATCGCACGATTGTTATATCGCGTGATTGCATGGATCCCGAAAAAGAAAAGCCAAAGTAAATTGAATCTTGAGAAGAATCTTGAAGCTATTAGCAATGCTACAGTCTTTGGCTCTAGGAGGTTGCGTCAAGTATCTCCTCTGTCTCGCTATAATGTCACAGACATCTTCGGCAATAATCACATCCTCTACACTTGACATCCTTAAGGACACCGACTAAGTAAAAAGTCTCGTCAAATATAAGTTACAAACAAAATGCTGCCAACAATTTGTTTTAACAACTTTTAGTACCAAGGTCTGCTGGAAACATTAATTTACCAGTATTAGTTCCTGTGTGAAAAGGATTTAAGAAAGATATTCAATCTGGACAATCACAAATAATTAAGACCGAAACTAAAAATCAAACGCTAAAATCATGGACGAAAATGATTAGTGTTTTAGTGTTGGAGGGTTTGGCGACAATTTTTTTTTATTTTCAACATTTCGCGATAGTTCAAAAGTAAATATACAACTTCACGATCAAGTTTTAGTAAATTAATTTCACGTGAAATAATTTCAACTCCAACGGAAACCATACGCGGAGAGTGGTACCTATTTATATTTCATCCTGAAAGCGTATATCATTAACGTCAAATTATCTATTCCCAAAACCGGCCGGACGCTTGGCATCGATTTCAAAACGAAGAGTTTACAAATCTGGTCGCTCGTTTTTCTCCGCGGCGCCGGCGCCAAGTTTTGAAAGTGACACCTGCGCCTGCGTAGTCGCGACGGTGGACTTAGGCCAGGAAAAAGTGAAGGTTAAACTGGGCGCCACCCGTTGTCCTTCGACGCATTCCTGCTTATTCTCAGCTGATCATTTCCTTCAGAGTTTTCACGTCCGCGTGCCGCTCCGAAAAACTTAACAGCTGATCATTCTTCCACGTTTTCAAGTTTTTACGTCAACGGAATCCTCCAAAAAGCTTCGTTTTCATTCGGAGGTCTAGAGAGAATATCTAGGTGCTGGACCCCCAGAATAAGAAGGACCACAATTAGGCCAAATATTACCTGATGGCAAAAAAGATCTTAGCCACTGACGTATGAACAGTATTGTAACATTTAATATAGTAAAGTAATCTATCGAAATTCACCTATATGTGTTTTCACTATCCATTTCACGAACCGTTTGATTAGACAATAATATTATATTAAAACACCAATTTCAAAATTTCCAGAAACACATTTCAGGTGCTGACTTGATTTTCTAGAGGATGTTCTTAAATGAAATGGAACAAATCATGCATTAGCCATTTCATTTTAAAATTCACTATCCAGTTCGTAACTTTAAAGAACGAGATTAATATTTTTACCATGGCCATTTAACATGGGGTGAATGTTTAACACTGCAATACTTTGTGTACTACTCTTGGTTTAGATATGTTTAACATAAAATGTTTATCTTTATATTTGTATAGCTCGTTTATATTTCCGAAATTATTGAATTTAACATTTCTCATTTGTGTTGGCTAGCATGACTTTATGTGGTAAGGAACCGATTCGGTTGATAGAACATCCAGCCGGCCGTGTGATGATGGCCTTCGCGTCTTCGAATTTTTGCAACTTTCGCTCTCTTTCGTATGAGGCCCCAACCAAACAAGTGCCCTAAAAAGAGATCTCCTGGAATTGCAGTTTGGGACGCCGTATCTACTAAAAATAACATGTGATAACCTAGTATAAGTTGGTGGGAATGTTGAAGAGTAGTAGGGAACCGGGGATATAACCATATATTTAGGATAGTTAAATGAAATATCACATTAGTTTGCTAACAGAGAGTTCACAAAATCTTCTAACAGCCAGTACAGATAATACGTTTATGTTATAGCAGTAAGGTACCAGGATTGGTTAACCTGGATATAGCCAATTTTCACGACATCAAAGGTTTTTAGTCTTGTGACGACGATCAGGCTCTTGGTAAAATTCACAAGACGAAAATTTGCCATACACCATAGTACCGTTTTAATTCAACTATAGTAACGTATCCATAGTATAAATCCACAAACACTAACACCAAATACAGCATTTATCTTTCTAATACTCTCACAAACATTCGCATAGCAATACATACTATTTCATAAACCATGGCACTTTCCTCTGTAAATGTCTCACAAATAATTATTATTAATTAGTATCACCCAAGTAGAGGCTGTTCCTTTATTTAAATAATCACCAATTGCCAATACCTACACCAATCAGTTACAATTGGTAACAGTCCACCATTAGGTTACACGTTTATTTTTTTAATAAATACTCATGGACTTTTTTAAGACCATGAGTCGCAGGCAAGAAATTACCATACCGTATCATTTATGGTGCTGATTTTTTTCAAAATTCACCTGTACTCAATGACTGTAATATTGCCAGAGATTTTCTTAAACTACCAGTCAAAAGCTTAAAGTAAAGGGGAAAATTTCTACAGTTACATTTAAACAAACATAATGGCCTAAGGACTAAAAGTGGACGTCGTAAAGTGTTACGTTGTATGAACGTAATTACTGGATGAAAAAAGTCACGGGGAGCAAACCATTTTATCACCACGTTCTATACTAATGCTAACTTTACAGCTTTAAAGTTCGTTTCCATAAGTAGAGTAAAAGGTGTTATAAGTATCTCACATATGACACCTCGCTGTTTCATAAATGCTTTTTTAGTCCGATTGTAACTTCATCATGCTACACTTTACTTAGATTAGAGTAGATCATTGAAATGGCGACCATACACAATGTAGGTATTTTAAGCGAAGTATGAATGAGGATTGAATGTAAGATGATTGTGGCGCGATCTTGTAGTCTTGTTACTTACTAAGGCTGACATGTTCCTTAACTAATTAATCCGTTAATTAATAGCCCAACAGCCGATGGCAACTAATGAACCTACAGTTTAATGTGGAATCCGAACCACGGCCTCTGAATTACGAATTGGTCTAATCATGAGGATGGCCTTTGCGGATTAACGCAGTATTCAATAGTGCGGACGTTAATCCACACAAGAGAACACTACACCCACCGACCATCGCTCACAACTTGATCAAGGATTCTAAATCTACAAGAAAAAGAAAATATTGAAACCTACGACAAGACACAGAGGCCTTGTAAACGTCATCTTACGGTCAGGTGTTGAGGAGAGAGAAGCTGGATGGACCGAGCGTGAAGTGTAGGAGCGTAGGGGCCGTGGAAGATCGCGCCAAAACGCGCGTCCTTGCGCGTCACTTCGCCCACCAGGAAGGCCGCAGCCATGTTGTATATGGCGCAGCATCCAGCCATCCACCTGACACCGCCGTAGTGGCTCTGACTCATCTGTGCTACGCGTTACAAGCTGACCCAACATCGGTGTACACACCTAGAGTAACTTCCAAATCGTTTTAGTTCATTTGGAAGCGGCACTATCGGTCGGTCCTTGAGTAATGTATTTTCCTTCCTTTTCCACCTCAGTTTTCCAGAAGGAAGTAATCAATCTCTAGAAGACCCGTTGTCCTAAATGACGAAGAGGGCGGTAAAACAAAGATTCACGGATTTATGCGCTACTCCATGTACCCAGTCTGGTAGTCTAAACATGTGTTAAGTTCAAATAATACAAGTTTAAATGCTTGAGATCCCGGGATCTTTCTTAGACTAATTTAATTTTTCGTTTTTTTCCAATCGTCGATTTTAGATCAGTCCAAACCTGACTAGGGACCATGTTAAATGTAAGAGAACAGCTAACAGGCGTGGAAGAGTCAAAATGTTGTAAAATACAGGAAGAAATATTTTTTAATTACAATCGAAAGTTAAATTGGCTTAGAAATATTGTACGATCAATTGTAAAAACGACTTTCTTAATCGATAATAGACGATGCTGATAATGCAAATTTTAATCGGGTTGAAAAATATGACGTAGAAAAAAATAGTTAGTACTAAATACAAAGTACGTTCTCACCCGCAAACGCAATGAGTGTTGACTATAAGATTGAATATCAGATGTTTTGCATTGACATCTCAAAACATTTTATGATAGACACATATTACTGTTATCGTTGTACGAAATACACTCAAGTAATATTTACATTATTTCAGTTCAGTTTAAAATCCTTGAGGCAATTTAAAACCTATATTTTCACTTAAGACTTAAAATTTCAGTTTTCAAATATATCGACATAAATCTCGATCCCACGGATTCTTTATTTCCTCACTAAATTCTTAATTCTGAAAAGTGTCTTGATTATAAATTCGCACCAACAACATTCTTTAGATAATTTTTAACAAGTGGAATGTTCACGCAGACACAAGCTGTCACCATAGAGTAGTGAGTACTGAGTAGTTCCATAAATTATTCCACAGCAGTTTTACCACTCCCACGCCCCGTGCACCACGGGTCCACGCGCGAACGCTTTTACGCGGGAACTCCATTCACCGGCGTTCTATTTATACGGCGGCCAAGCCTCAATGAACTTGTGCCCATTGAGCGAGCGAGAGGGCCCGAGAGAGAGAGAGAGAGAGAGAGAGCGAGAAACCTATCAATGAATTGAAAGTAACTGGTCGACGCGACCTCGCCCGGTTTGGCGGCGGGTTAAGTCCGCGGCCGGGCCGGAGCGAGCGAGTGCCGAGCTTCAACACGGCGCGGATTGACCGTTTCGCAACAGTACGTGGGAGGAGGGAAACTATCGGATGGTGTAACCGGAGGACCGAGGTCTGTACACCTACACGCCATCGCCACCCCTACACTCTGACCACTGCGCAGTGCGCACCTGCCGACACTGACCTCGAGCCCGACGGCACGTACACACCAGACAACTGTAACAATGTTATACTAGAAGCGTGACGTAAAAATGTGACAAACATTATAAATTAAATTGAATAATACACTTCACAACCGTTATATTAAAAACGTGACGTAAAAATGTGACGAACATAACGAATTATGTTTCATCTTGTTCTTTATCACCGTTCTACTAAAAGCGTGACGTAAAAATGTGACAAACATAATAAATTAGGTTGAATCTTACACTTCACAACCGTTATATTAAAAACGTGACGTAAAAATGTGACGAACATAACGAATTATGTTTCATCTTGTTGTTTCATCACCGTTCTACTAAAAGCGTGACGTAAATATGTGACAAACATAATAAATTAATTTGAATCTTACACTTCACAACCGTTAAGTTATATTAAAAATGTGACGAACATAACGAATTATGTTTCATCTTGTTGTTTCATCACCGTTCTACTAAAAGCGTGACGTAAATATGTGACAAACATAATAAATTAATTTGAATCTTACACTTCACAACCGTTAAGTTATATTAAAAATGTGACGAACATAACGAATTATGTTTCATCTTGTTCTTTATCACCGTTCTACTAAAAGCGTGACGTAAAAATGTGACAAACATAATAAATTAGGTTGAATCTTACACTTCACAACCGTTAAGTTATATTAAAAATGTGACGAACATAACGAATTATGTTTCATCTTGTTGTTTCATCACCGTTCTACTAAAAGCGTGACGTAAATATGTGACAAACATAATAAATTAATTTGAATCTTACACTTCACAACCGTTAAGTTATATTAAAAATGTGACGAACATAACGAATTATGTTTCATCTTGTTGTTTCATCACCGTTCTACTAAAAGCGTGACGTAAATATGTGACAAACATAATAAATTAATTTTAATCTTACACTTCACAACCGTTAAGTTATATTAAAAATGTGACGAACATAACGAATTATGTTTCATCTTGTTCTTTATCACCGTTCTACTAAAAGCGTGACGTAAAAATGTGACAAACATAATAAATTAGGTTGAATCTTACACTTCACAACCGTTAAGTTATATTAAAAATGTGACGAACATAACGAATTATGTTTCATCTTGTTGTTTCATCACCGTTCTACTAAAAGCGTGACGTAAATATGTGACAAACATAATAAATTAATTTGAATCTTACACTTCACAACCGTTAAGTTATATTAAAAATGTGACGAACATAACGAATTATGTTTCATCTTGTTCTTTATCACCGTTCTACTAAAAGCGTGACGTAAAAATGTGACAAACATAATAAATTAGGTTGAAACTTACACTTCACAATCGTTATATTAAAAACTTGACGTAAAGACGAGATAAACATATTAAATTGATTTGAATCTTACACCTCACAACCGTTATATTAAAAACATGACGTAAAGACGAGATAAACATAATAAATTGACATGAATCATACACTTTACCACCGTTACATCAAAATTGTGACGTAAAAATGAGTCAAACAAAACAAATTAACTTAAATAATAGATTAAATATAGTATACGTAAACGTCCTATGTATTGTAAGGAATGAATACGATTTTGTGTGCATCCACCCTACCGATGTGGCATGTTAAATTGAGGAATTTCTGTCATATAGCGTAGTCACACGAACAACCTTTTTAGCTGGATGCACATACTATTAGAGAAAACTATAGTAAAATCTGGAAGTTTATTATATTACGTCCGCACCAGCCGATTGGAGGTACAAGAAACTGCTCTCAGCCCTCACAGCGATGATGGCCATATACGTGTAGTACTTAGGTTAGTTATTCCTCGATTCTTCTGGGACCGTAGGCTGTGCAACTACGATTTGCCAAGATTTTGAGCCTGTTGGAAATTTTCGACGTTTTAGTTTTACTATAATTTATCTCATTCAACACGGAACAATGTTTGTTAAGGTTAACGGTGAGAGAAGAGGTAAATAATAGGAACTTAGAAAGGGATCAACCTAAAGCAAGGTATTATATTCCTCTCGAGAAACGAGTCTTAATCACATTTTGCCTCTAACTGTCTATAATTAAAAAAAAACGGAGCACAAATTCACTTTTGTCAAGTTTAGTTAAGGTCTCAATAATGTATACTGGTAGAAAAGGTGATGCAAAAAATTATATGTTTCACAAACAATGTGTATGGGTCAATTAGATTATTTATATGATGGAGGGAATATTAATGTGGATCTATTTGTATTTGTGTAGAAACGTAAATTGAAATTACGATTTTATTTTCTTACTACACATTACACTAGAATCATAACTAATATGGAGACAAAATCTCAGGCAATATCTTTTCCATACGAAAGCTTAACAGAAAAAGGAGACGTCGCATCGGTCTTCAGGTAAGTCTAGGACAAGGAAACCCTGGGTTTAGGTACTGAAGTGACGTAGGACGGAAGGAGGGAACATGGCGGGAGAGGCTGCATTTCGGTTTCCGGTTTCAGTGTCGTTAGGTGTAACACAGAGAGATTATGACGAGATAAAACGCTATTAATAAACCTAACCTAGACTTATAAACAGTTTTAAAATTGAACTCTTCAATCTACAAAAATATTCAGTTGTTTATACTACACAATATAAAACTTTCCAAAATGAATTACTTACGTCGTGAATATTGTCAGTAATCAAGTTACCTGAAACAAAGTATAAGGTAAAATTCATTGCATACTAACAAATATTATAGCCTAAATACATACACCTACTAAACATAACTTTTACAAAATATACTAAAATGATAAATAACTAAAATTCTCACGGCTACAGTGCAAGTAAATCATATAACATCATGACTAAAATATCGGCTAACGTTTGTGGTTAACCACTGAGAGTTTATAATTTTATCTATTTTGCTATCGGTGTATGTTGAATGCCATCTTGAACATTTATTCCCGCCAAGGCAAGGGGGAATACTGTGGTTTTTAAACAAGTTTCTCTGTATACATCAATTTTTAAGTTATGAAAAAAGCAGACTGATTACAAAACATAACTTATTAAGTGTAAAGGTAATCATTAACAACAACCTATTTGTTTTTATTTACCTATTTCAATATCAACAATACAGTTTTTACGTTTATTTTTTTATTAATTTAGTACCTTTCAACGAAACCTTTCTAAAGGTAGACCCAAATACATGACTTATTTTATTTAAAAGTTAATATATTTCGAAAAGATTATAAGTGAGCAAAAGTAGATAATGATATGGGTCGCAGAATAACACATTTATTTGACGTACATAGCTGTTGTTCAGTAGTTACTGAACAACAGCTATGTACGTCAAATGGTAGGGTTACTGTAGTTATATGAGGAGGCATGGGGACGTCTGTTTGTAAACAACAAGACCGACATATCGACTACCTTGGAGACAACCTTGCTTGGCTAGGCGCGCTTCAAGGGCGGTTTGGGTTATAGTTTAAATATCCACAGTGGGATCCAAGGTAAGAAGTTTTCCTCAAGGAGGATTCTTCTGGGGAAGTGATTTGACTGGAAAAGGTTAAGATTGCGGAACTATGGTTTTGGTTCAAAGCGAGTTCAAAACGTTATTACGGATACAACGACTGTTATCAAAGCTGACACTGGATTTTAAGTTTCACACCACTTCAAGGTTGTAGTTAGATTAGATGAGATCATTGAAATGGCAACCATACACATAGTAGGTATTTTAAGCCAAGTATGAATAAGGATTGTGTGTAGGATGAATGTGGCGCGATCTTGTAGTCTTGTTACTGACTAAGGCTGAGAGGTTCCTTAGACAGGACTGCTAATTAATAGCCCAACAGCCGATGGCAACTAAGGGGCCTACAGTTTAACGTGGAATCCGAACCACGGCCTCTGAATTACGAATTGGTCTAATTATGAGGATGGTCTTTGCGGACTTACGTAGTATTCAATAGTGCGAACGTTAATCCACACAAGAGAACACTACACCCACCGCCATCGCTCACAACTATCCACAATTCGTGACCTCCAAGTAACTGGATTACAGGACGTCGCCACCGTCCCAGTCAATTACAAGAGTTATAAGATCAATTTTGGTAGCTCATGCCGTTCCCCATTGGACATGTATATGTTACATCCCAACTTGTTATCGCGTAAAAGAACTACTGTCCGGTTCGCCCTCTTTCTTGTGGATTACTTCTATAACAACGTCTCCTCAAAGTCACGAAGGTTGTCTCAGGGATTGGGTTGGAGAGTCTGAGGTTTCTGCACATACATCAGCAAACCTTCTTTCTCATTTCCATTAAGAACAAGGCTTACAATCAATCATCACAAAAACACACTTATCACACAACCCCTTCACTCACGAATCTGTGTCTTATCTCTGAATATAAATATGAATATTGCAGGCTCTCATTGGAGAAATAAAAAGACTTTATACAAAATCTAGTACTGTACAGAGACAGACCCCGCGTGGAGGTGATCAGTTGCCGCCGCTGCCGCTGGAGCGCGGTGGTGCGCTGGCCGGCATGAATGGTCTGACGCAACGGCGCTGCGCGGTGCGGTGAATGGTCAGCACGCGGGCGCAGGTGTGCGTACGCTCGCGTCCCCGGCCGATAGACCTCGCCGCGCACTGGACTGTACCAGCCTCTTCCGCGTTATCCCTCTTCTGGACCTCTCACATCCATCTTGAGCCGCGAACTCCGATGTTGATCGGGAAGATTTCAATCATTCAACTGTATAATTTTCGAGCGCCGTTTGACAAGGAGGTAAGACCCCCAGGACATACGTAAACATCTGCAGTACAACCGAAATAAATAAAAAAAACAAAATTACTAGGAAATGTTTAGCTAACATCATAAACACTTGTAAACTCTCTGACCACAGCACACCTGACGCACCTGAATGTGCACAACCGTGTTGCTATTACTATTGCATTTTGAAATGGCGAAATATCCAGGTAGATATTTTGAGCCAATTATGAATGGGAAATGAGTGTAAGATGATTACTGGTGTTCCTAACATAAAACCTTTTATTTGGGTAGTTTTATAAAACTACCCAAAATATAATCACCTATAAGTGATTATGATTTTTAGTGTGCTATCTGAACACAGTGTATATACTTTTTAATCTCCTCAGCGTATGAATAAACTATTCATTGTAAACATCACAAATAAGTTATATAATTAGAAGAATGTATTTTAAATAAATTCCCCTTTGGGAAACAGTTTAGATCATGGACATGCCTAAAGGGAATGTTTTCAGTTCCTCGAAACAGCTGTCCTTTTAATCACTGACGGATTGCCCTCTCAGATCTAAAACATATCCATGTCACTAAAAATGGTCCATCAACTATACTATTAGATAAATTAAAATTACTGTATTACATCTTATGATAAAAAAGATCCATATTTGAAACTGTCTACATACTAATATGTGACGAACTACACTTTTCATCTTAATATTTTTAGCTTACTTGGCCCAAGTATTCAAGTAAGTCTTGGTTTTCTTGATAATAATTTAACAAATAATTCTCATCACTAAAACGATCTGCAGCCTGTTACGTTCGCGTTTGTGACAATTTATACTGTAGTATTCGTGGTATTTATCGGTTAACGTATCGAAATACGTAGACTATCGATTGGTAAAATATGCAATAGTTAATAAGAATAATATTCTATTATCACTTTCGAGAGAGAATATAACTGACCACACACAAGTTTGCTGTTTATAACATCGTAAAACAAACAGCTGAGAACCTTGAGGTCAGCTGATAATTGTCTACTACTTTATCTACGCAATACATTGCTATAATACAAAACCATAAAACTATGCAAAATTTTAAAACATATTAACATTTTATAATTATTTGATTTTATAATTTGAAGGACGTTCTCACCCATTGCTGGGATAACTGTAAGCAAGCGAAAAGGTTCAACGCCAAATCGTGTCACCGAACCGATGGATTGCAGATGTGGTAATTTTAGCATGAGCGTCAGATGGTCGATTTTTTTAAACATACAAAATTTTTCGTGTACAACACCGTCAGATCGCCGGTACTTTTCGCCAATTCGGATATTTAAAAGGTGTGTGCTATGTAGATTTCTGATTCAACAAAAAATAAATTGGTGACCTGATGGAACCGTGCACGTAATATCACAGATGTTTTTAGAAACATCTGCAATCTGCTTGTTCGACAATTTGACGCGCCTCAGCAAGGAGACTGTGAGACCATTCCGCTACGCGGGGCCCCGCTACAACGCCTCATAATTAAATTTGGTACCGGGCCCAACTCAACTGTTACAGGTCCGACCACCCCTTCAACCTCGTACACCTGACGCGGGTAATTGAAGGGAAGTCCGACTTTATAACATTTACTGTTTTAAAAGACGCTAAGAAGAGTTTTAGTGTGAATTTCTTTACGTACAGCAAGGTTATCAAGAGAGATAAAATGGAACAGTAATCGCAACCCACACTCATTGACGGGGTTATCGAAATACTATATAATACAAAATCTCATCTTGTTCTTAGATTTTAAAATTCTGAGCCAATTTGTATCCGATGTTCAGTTCAGGTTTAAAGAATTCCGGTACGATCAGTCTACTGCTACTGGATAATAGCAAAGTGCCAAAATTAGAATCATACTTAGCTCATAGTACATCGAGTGATTACAGTACTTCGGAAAGATTCAAGCAAGATGTTAAAGACGCCAGTAAAATAACGGTATCTAAGATCTCTTTTGAAACGTATGAACCGAAACGATCCTTTTTATCTGTTTGTTTCGACCCAGTAGCTCACGGTTAACACGCTGAGCGAACAAGTCATGCGGTGACCTCTGCCTAGCCAAAGCGACTAACGCCACTCCAGTAGGTCTACCTCGCTGTCATTTGGGTTTTTATAAAAAAAACTTGGTATGGTTTATTGTTCTATTACATCACGCATTTTGATTTCATCGCGTAATAAAACACACGTATCGTCACTATACTCTTGAGTTTACAACCACTTACTGTTTCTCAGTTGTTAACGAGAAACGGTTCAAAATATACAAACTTTTAGTCAGCTAAAATAAAAACAGTGTGATTACCAAAGCCTTAACGCTATATCAAAATCTCCAATCTTTCAAAATTGATAAACATCCGTGTAAGCGACACGGCGACCCCTTGTAATCGATCCCGCAGATAAGTAGTTGTAACATGAGGCTTCTGGCGCAGGTGGCCGTATTGTGGTATTACCAAACACGAGTACGACGTCACCGCTGTAGAGTGCGCTGGCGGCGGCGCTCAGCTGTGCGCATGCGGGTTGGGAGTTACACCCGAGGATCACGTGACCTTACTGAGTTACGCGCCTTCATTACGGCGCGCTGGTAAACACTACGACGTAGTTGAGTGGAAAGGGGAGAAGTGGGAGGGTATCAGGAAACTGTTATAGATGACACGTGGTACCCGTATAGAAATATTGTGTCAGATTTCATAAACAATGTTGAAAACATTTAACAATGCGTCAAAATATACTGAAAAATGAAATCAGAATAATTTTATTTTCCAAAATAAATATTTACGTTTAAAAAAAGACAAAGCACTCGAAATTAGGGTCCGCATAGGCTCAAAGGTTTACGCATGCCACCTAGGTATGGACTAAAATAATTATAGACTACTATATAGCGCTTGCAAAAAAAAACTAAAGATAAAAAAATTATCGTATTTACTTCCCTGTGGGAAATAGGTTAGGTCATGAATACGTGTAAAGGGGATGTTTTCAGTTCCTCAAAACAACTGGACTTATAACGTCCTTATGACGTTACTAAGCATATGACGCCACGGTTTCGAATTTTGGTCTAACGGATTTCCAATACCCCCCGAGCTTAGACATATCCATGTGAAAATGGTGTTAGGATAAAATACAAGCTATACATGAGGAAACACAGAGGACAAACACTTTTTATATATAGGCCTAGGGACAAGAAAAGCAATAATACTGATTAATTATAAGAAAAATGTATATTTTTTAATAAATAATAGATCAACAAGCCTATGTGTAGACAAGAGGAATAAGCAAGAGGATAAGCAAAAAACAAGAACATGCTCTACTCTCAATGGCAAGATCGCCTGCAGATATTTTGGAACCGGTGACAAAAGTAAGGTTGATGTAACAGATCGTTTGTGGTTAATGATTTTGTAACAGTATACAGATAATACAGTTATCTCTACGAATCGAGTGTAAGACGAGTCAATTTAAAAACAAAATTAAGCAATAACAGGAAAGTACCTAGTCTAACAAATGATTTATTTCAAATTTTCTTTTTAAAACAACATTTGAAGTCGTTATCACCCATTTCCTTACGGCGGTTCCTTGGAGTTCCCTTAGTGTTATACTTTTGTTAAGTGTTTACAAATAAAGGATACAATGCGAGAAATACACAGTTTATAATACTGTAACAGTTAACACTTAGGCCACACCCCTCTTTTGTTGACTATAAAGAAAAAGTAGATTTTAAGCAGTTTTGGCATAACAACGCACATTACTTAACAGAGGTATCATCTTGGATGAAATGAAAAACTTAATATACAAAATATAAAAGTGACTAACACCGTTACAGTAACTCACCGTCCTCAACTTGTCAACAAGACCTAGGAGAATGGTAATGGGCAGTTGTGATTTTTAAAAAAACTACCTCAGTTACTATGGGTTGAAAAAGCTTAAACCGGGTGATGATGTTTCCATTTTGAGAATTACAAACGCAAATATGACCCAGAGAAGCAGAGGAACCACGCGAGTAAAGGCTTGAGAGCCACAGGAGACGGGAGGCTGGCGGTCCAGCGGACCAGCGGACCAGCGGACCAGCGCCGCCACATACCTTCCTCGGTTTACGGTCATTTCACAAATAGTTACCGGCCGCGGTTCTCTTTTTCCTTCCACGTATAATTGTGCTATTCGTTTCATTCTGGCCGACCAGAAGCGACGGGACATTTCTATCCAGCCGCAACAATCCAGTCCTCGGACGTCGTCTCTGCGCTGTCACACCGTCCGCTGCCGTCCTCTGGAGGTACTATGGCCGTTCCGTATATCAGGATTCATACATTTCGATGTTTTCGCTCCGGTACAAACCGATCCAAACCCCTGGTATTTCCATTGAGATTTATTTATCGTTTTACCAGTTAGAAGTTACAACGGCCGTTCAGTTTGTCGAAAATTCATAAATTTGTCGCTCTGGTACAAACATTTGCATACTTTGAAAACTCCGGAGTGTGTCTGGAAAGACGTTTTTCTTTTATTCGGGTAGAGAACGTTTCAAACCGAGGTATTTTCATTGATATTGTTACCTCCTGGGATGTGGCAGTCATAGCCTAGAGTAGAAAGGCACGTTAAGACGTTGGTCTCGGCTACAAACGTAGTCGTTAGGTAACGTTAGAGACACTAGTGCTTCCTGAAAACTCTTAACACTATGACTTGGCCAGAAGGTTTTACGAAAAGGGATTGGAAATTTTATCCTTGGAAAGAGGATTAAACATGGTGTTATATAAAGCTGGTTGACCTGTAGAACTAGTGCGTTTGGGACATCTAGAAGCACTCATTAGTGTACTGCTGGGTCTACTGAGTTTTGTGACTCATGATCTGTGACGTTGTAGGAGTCCGAGGAGGAGTTGCCGGTGTGCAGGCCGTGGTCCGTGTGCAGCAAGGTGGACATGTACGAGTCGCCCTGGATAGAGAGGCAGTGCAGGTGTCCCGGGTCTGCCAAGTGTATCTGACTCATGATCTGTGACGTTGTAGGAGTCCGAGGAGGAGTTGCCGGTGTGCAGGCCGAGTCGCCCTGGATAGAGAGGCAGTGCAGGTGTCCCGGGTCTGCCAAGTGTATCTGACTCATGATCTGTGACGTTGTAGGAGTCAGAGGAGGAGTTGCCGGTGTGCAGGCCGTGGTCCGTGTGCAGCAAGGTGGACATGTACGAGTCGCCCTGGATAGAGAGGCAGTGCAGGTGTCCCGGGTCTGCCAAGTGTATCTGACTCATGATCTGTGACGTTGTAGGAGTCAGAGGAGGAGTTGCCGGTGTGCAGGCCGTGGTCCGTGTGCAGCAAGGTGGACATGTACGAGTCGCCCTGGATAGAGAGGCAGTGCAGATGTCCCGGGTCTACCAAGTGTTCGTCCAGTTTATCGCCCGTGGACGGCCACACGCTCGCAGACAAAACTAGACAACTAAAGGTAATTATTTCAATCAACCGTAGTTTCCCACCGATGTTTCAGTGAAGTATGATTATGGTACTATAGAACTTCCTATGAAGAACGAACAATCTAGAGGTGTTAGATTAAGTTGCTTGGGATAATAAATTAGTGTACTATATACCTAATAGAGGTGTTTTATAACTTCGAAAAAAATCACCATCGACACCTCAGACAGGTTAATTGATACAGAAAAGGCACGTAAGAACATCGTATAAGGTTTTTGTGAGAATTTTTTTTATACGTGTAGTAGGCATACTACTGTATTTTATCAACAACACAAGAATTTCAAAACCAATCGAACGCTCGTGTTAATCCAAAATGAATCCATATTTTCCCGCGTAAACTACTCGGTGGAGGGGTCGGAGTCCTTTACAGCATGAAGAAGTACTAATTAAAATAGTTAATAGATTTAAAAAAATGCACATTCAGGAGTAAACAACGCACCACGAGCACTATACATCACTGGTTGTTTCTAAATTCACTTTAGAATTATGAATTTTCATCTCCAACCCATATCGATTCCCCAGAAGCCCCGTGGGCGCCTCCACAGCGGCCCAGTCCTCAGATTGATGGCCTCCCAACAAAGGTGTTTTGCCCAGACATCTGTCGAGTCAATGGGGTTGCCTTTTCTGCAACAATGCCCTTACGACGCGCTATTGTCCTCTGGAGTGGTTCCCTGCTGCCATCTACCGGACAAAAACCTTAGTAACCGTGTTGCGTTTTCGCGGATCCCTACAAACACAAATGTCACACAGACGAGATCCCCGGCTTTGACGTATCGATGTTTTACGAATCGTGGAAACTTTCGTGTCATTTCTCCCATGCAAGTGCAGATCGCGTTCACACTTTTGGAGCTATTTATTGAAATTATAGTTACATGTCAGCGTGTACACATGGCCAAGGATGCTATGCGACCTATGTTAATAAAGTAACTTAATATATAAATTTATTTATTTTATGGCTCGTACACACTCTGAAAGTGTGGATATGATGAAGAAGATTAATAATTAGTGCAACCATTTTTGAATTCTATTCACATAAGTACGACGTAAATTTAATACTAAATTTTAAATTTTATCCACGAAATAAAATTGTAAATTGTAAAATAAATTGTAAAAATTTATAAATTTAATTCACTAATTCTCACCAAGCAGGCTAAAAATATAGTGTATAAAGACGAAATATAATGTTATATGCAGACTGTCACCAAATTAAGTTATTAGCTACAAAATAACCATTTTGTACAAGTATAAATCAATCGAAAATGTTCAGTTTTTTATTTTTATTTTTGTTTAGCAGATATCAGCTATTTTATTTTTAAACATATAAATATTTTTAATTCCATTACGTGATATATTGACTTTGAATTTGATATAAAATCTTTTTAAAATATGTTTCTAAGACAAAAAACTAATAGAAACATAAATTAGAACATTATAAATTAAAACTGAACGATAACATTTGTTAATAAAGGTACGTAATTAATTATTTTGGGACCTGGCTCATTCAGGATGGCACTAACGCCTATACTTCTTAATGTTAAGGAAATTTAATTTTTCTCTGGAACTACACATGATAAAGTTTTACTTATTTTTTGTCTGAAAGATGTGTTTTTTGAGCATACTTTAACACAGGGTTTTTGAAAAATTATTATCCTAACGATTTCTTTTTTTGTATTTAAAAATACCTTTTGGAAGTTTGCAAAATATGTTTTAAAACTAAACAAAGTAATATTTTAGTAAACCCCTGTGTTAAAATGTGGGGAAAGAAGTGTTCTCCAAATCAAACAAAAATAGGTCTCTAGTTATTATTGTTCTCTGAAATAAAAAACTCTTCAAAAAACTCGTTTTTAAGAAGAAACAGAAATTTAATAAAAAATTGGCACAAACGCCAATTGAAACCTATGCAAGCTATTTGTAATTATTAAAAAAAACTTTTAAGCCCTTGAATACAAACAAATCGTATATTTGAAAGAGAATTGATCAACGTTTATGAAACCATCAAAAATTCCTTCAGTGACCCCCAAAAGAAAACAAAACCTTTTCATTATTTTAGTTGTCTTTGATGTCCATGAAATCAGCTGATCTCTACTTCAGTCAGCTGTTGAATTCCATCCTTCAAACACGTAACAAAGTAATTTAACATTGTTCAATTAACTGTCTTGATTATAAATTAATTTTACACTTCATAAAATTTTACTAAACTTGTATTTTTCGTAATACAGTAAATATCTACGATGTTTTTTGTGACGCTAAAACTCAAGATGCCGACACTGACAAATAATCTTCTAAAAATCCCTTATATTTGACATTTTTACGAACCGTAAATCGTAAAGTGCAACTGAGAAGTTAGGCAACTGAAGGTAGCAGCGTTTCATAGAATTAAAACGACGCCTGCAAATCTTAGATGCAACCTGGGCTACGTAGCTGTCATGCGGGCAGGAGTGAATATAGAGGGCGCTGTGGCCGTTCGAAGAGTTGGTAAGGAACTCGCTGTAAATAATAATGATAATACTGTACACTAATTGTGGACTTTTTTCAAAAAGAGGAATAATATTAGGTTAAGCTTTAATTAATAATCTATAATTAATTAAGACAAATCATTCGTAGATAACAACTAATGTAATCAGGCACTATATTACAAAAAATGACAGGCATAATTTGAATTTGAAGCACGTAAGTGAAACATTTTAGTTAGTTACAAAGAGAAAAGACATGGAGGAGCCCGATTATGTACTTACATCGAACTAGAGTGGGGTTTGGACCGTTCCACACAACGTGAAAAACACTTGATAAAGTGAACAGCAGAAAAGTGAAGTTGGTAATGTGCTCACCTCGTATTCCGAGGGTCGCCAGTTCGATCCTGGCCTCAGTTACCCTTTGCAATTCGGCTAACAATCAATTACCTTTCTAACTTAAGGTCGACGTTAGACCAGAGATTGAACCATTCCATACGAAACCGTTAAGATATACCACTGAGGTAAAGATAAATTAATAAATACCAATATCATTTGTTGAGTTCTATTCCGAAGGATTAGTAATCACTCAATTCTAGGACAGGTTGTATGGGAAATTTTAACGTAGTAATATATTTAGTGAATAAATATAACTAAAAATAACAGAAATTTAAAACTCCGACGACTGTTCCAGCTGTGCGAGCCAGTCAAGAAGCTGTCCAAGTGCCGGTACTTCCGTGACGTCACGTGGACGCTGACGTCAGGACCGGACAACGTGACGTCACAGGTAGTCCACTGCCACTGTCCGCGAGGCGCGGTGGCCTACCTGATCAAGCAGCAGGCGTTCAAGGGACGCGACGGCCAGGTCGGCTACCAGTACAGCTTTGCCTGCAGCCCTCAGAGTGTGAGTATCCAACTCTATATGCTATTGACGAATTATGAGGTCTTCCTGAGCAATACTATATGACCTCATACTATACTAGGAAGGGTTAATTGGGATATGGGTTTAGGATATAAAACATCCTAAGAGAATTCATGTTCCAACCCAACAATGCAAGGGTAGACTCCTCAACCTCAATCCTAGGATAGTCCACCCCAGATCACTCCAAAGAACTTTCCCAGGTGTCCACTTACAGACAGTAATCAGATGCACCACTCACTAAGAATTCACACCAAAAACCCTCATCTTAGGGACAAGACAATAGTAGATCCCTAAACCTCAACCTTTTATGTGAGAGTACACACTCCTAGGACAATCCAACCAAGCAAGTATCTTTCCTCCAGGGAACCCCACCAGGTGTCGAGTAAGGAGATTCACCACGCCCCAAGAATTCATACCAAACCAGATTTTTACACTCTAAGAAGAGTACTATGATGGCTTATTTTTAATGCCCCACAATTCAATCCCTAAACTACCTAAAACCTATAAAATACTAGGATTACCGTTCTATGATATGTGCGGGGGATTTATGGGTATCTGATGGCTGGAATACATAGGTCCACAAGTAACCGAAAACACAAAGAAAATTGTTCACTTTCGACAGCTTAAAGACTTTGACTGTGACAAGTTTTTTTGTAGTACCCACTGTTGTCCACCTAACTGTAATAAACACGTCGGAATGCCTTATGTGGTGGATACTATTTTTTTAACATTTGAAGTTCTCGTTTTGATATATTCCTGGAAAAATTCAACCAACAGTCACATTTTTCCTTAAATCACTATATTTATTAGTTATTCAGGTTACTGTTCTAAAATTCTTAATAATAGATAAGAAACCAACCCGCTATGACAGGCATTTTAAGGGAATTTTGAATATGATTGAGGGGTGAGTGTGATGGACTTATTATACCTTATTTGTTTTAATGTGTGTAAAGCATGATGTGTGTTACTTTACACACTAGTCAAAAGAGAATAGACAGACTGCGATTTTCAAAGTGGTACTTTGTGATTGTGACTGGGAACAAGGGAACTCAGGGGCAATTCATCATGGAGTATTCTAAGTAATCAAAGTAGTGGATGAAACCTAAGGGCAAACTGATACAAAGGATCTGATCTAGTTTGGCTTGAGGGTTTTCTATCACATCCGTACACCGTCTATAATACAATTTTCCTATCTTCATGAATCCCCTTCTGTCCCATTGCAATCTTCCTCTCCATTAGTAATGTCTGGGGAAGGTTGGAGAGGACAAAAATTACTATCTCTTCTTCTCCAAATCAGCTCTATAGTTTTTACATTTGTTGGAGATTGAAGTTCAGAAACATTAAAAAGAAGCAGTCCAATTACTGGATTACTAATAAGTCCATTGGCTTTCCTGTGTGACTGGATTTCCTATAATCTTGGTTATTTTTCTTTCCTGGGGGCTTAAATGACTTCCGGCTCAGGCTGAACACTCAATCTGTTTAGAACTCTCGGGGAGTGGTTTTATATTCTATGACTGCCTGATAAAAGGTACACTGGAGTAGGAATGCTAATTTGGCATGCTCACCTGGGGGGGTGATCTGATCTCTAGGTCTCTGATCTAGGGTAACCCTTAAATGAAAATTTGATGACCCTTGTACGTCTAACCTCTAATCTCTGGATATTTAACAGAGGTTGCGGTGCCAACGCAAGGAGCCCTGCCGGCTGTTCACGGTGCGCAAGAGGCTAGAACTGCTGGATGAGGTCAACACCAACACGCTGTGTCAGTGTCCACACAACCACTACTGTCCCTCCCACCACACAGACCCTGGAACCGTGCAGGGCAAAAGCTACGTAGAGGAGAACATCCGAACCTATTCCGGATACTGCTTCCCCAAGTGATATGTTCGCCACAGCCACCGCCACCCAAACTTTACCATTACGAGGCTATTGTATTCTTAAGTTCATTCATTGGTAGGAAGAACATGCTAACCTGGGTAATCCACCGTGGGAAAGCAAAACACAAAACAAAACAACAAACAGATCTGTAATGTGGGCAAGCGAAGTATAGGTATAAGAAGCTGCTATTCGCTATCCAAAAATCACTCATGTTCACTCTTCGCAACAAATCAAATCCAAAAACAATTTTTTGGTTCCTTTGTAGTTAATAAATCTGTCATAAATAGTTAAATATATCTTTGTATTTTTAATATTTTTGACAGTTGAGTTGGACTACACAGTTAAGCATGTATTTCCATAAACTCCAGTGAATTATCCTAGCCTAGAGCCGTTCTTGTTAAGTAGCCTTATCTATAGGCTACTCTTAGTTCCACCATTGATCATCCACTGAAAAAATCCTCAGTTCAAATCACCAACTTCCCTAAAAAGGGTTTACTCACAATGTCAATTTACTTCCGTGTAGGCTGAACATTTCTTAAGATGGCAATTCAATTTTCTGAGAATGTACAACATTTAAAATCTTACCACTTATATGAAAAATGTTATCTCCCTCACTCTCAGTTTAGTTTTTAAAACTACGGAAATATTATTATTATTGACTTACACCCTTATGATTTACTGTTGGTCAACCTTATAAAATTTTAACCTTTAGGATAAATAAATTTTATATTTGGCTATCATTAACGAGATACTAATCTATTTATAGTTAATTTAAAACCCAAGAAACAAAGATAATCTCATTTATAATTCTAATATCTCTCTCATGGTTAAGTTTCATCATGTACTGAAAGTTTAAGTTATAAACATTTCAGGAAATTATTTTTTTCTTTTGCGTTATTTGTACCATTACACAATAGAACCTTAAAATTTGATCTAAATTTTCAAATACATTTTCGAACAAAATACGCTAAAACAAACAAACAACAATAACAATATTTCATTCTCTTTAACTTGATTTTCTTTGTATGCTTTTCATCTCATTTCATCATGTAAAATTTTTACAGCTATTTTTATTTGAATATTTATGACTATTGTTTTCTTAGAACACAATTTATTTAACTGTAATAAATCATGTTTAATTTAATCCACTGAAATTTACCTGAATTGTGAATTAAGAATTTTGAATTCTGTGTGTCCTTAACAAAGATAAGATACATTGTACTGTGTCTTTTTCATGTTTAAGCTCAGCTTCACCTTGCGTGTAAAACACCATTTCCACCGAAAACAACTACTTTCGCTTCTCTTAACAGTCTGAAGACGTGACAAAATATATCCTTGTCAAATCAGAATTATAGGTACAAACTTTTTAGCGGACGATAAGCTGTTTAGATTTAAGCTATTAGTTAAGAAGTTATTATTTATTTCAAAGTTTTATTTTTGTAGATAGTGTTTGTAAAGTTGTGTAGCTAATATAAAATTATGATATTTTGTTACATTTTTCATATTCTAGAAAAATTTAAATTGGGATTCTGTATTTATTGTTAGTTGTACAGTGTAGATATGAACGTTTGTAAAGTACAGTGGATAGAGCCCAAAGTGCAGAATAGTATAGTATACTGTATGCCTGTGAATTGCTTTATTAGGTCGTATAGATGTAGATAATTTGGTTAGTCGAGGCTTTTTCGTACCTGATGTAGAGGTTATGGTGAACGTGTAAGATGAGGAAATGCTTGAAACTTGCCTACTCCCAATAAGAAAATACTAATTCAGGATACAGTATTGAAAAATTACAAAGTTTTGAACTGTGTGTAAAGTACACTTGAAAACAAATTGCTATCTTAGATAATTTACATTAACACATAACGTTTACCAAAGAGTTCAATTTAGAAATTAAAATTTCCCAAGAGAAAAAACTAGAAAATATGCTAACAAATTAAAGGGTGCACAAAGAAATATATGAAACGGTTTGCTTTTAGTGTCAAAATATTTTAAAGCTTATGGACTGTTGGCAAAGAAAAGATTTTTGCTATTTGTTTCAAATTACTTTTACTTTAGGACAATTATAAAATAAAATCATCATGGCTAAGAAAATTAAATCAGATTAAGATAAAATTAGCAATGTGATATTTAAAAGTAGGTATGTTTCGAGTTAGTTGGTAGAGCTTTGCCCTTGTACAAAATCAAATTAAAGGCCACAAAATGAAAGTGGCTGTCCAAGCAATGTATCTTGGATATTGTATTATAAATGTGAAAATATACTTTTATTCTATTAATATATTGCACTTTATTTTTTCAACAACCTCTCTACAGACTAAAATCACTCCAAAAACTTGATGTAGATGTTCTTATATAAAGTAATGAGCTCATGTATGTATTTATGGTCACGTATGTCTGAGTAAAAAACCAGTTTTGAGTGATATTAGCAACATTTTTTCAACATTTGTAATTCAATGGAGGAATAACTACACTAAGAGACCTGTCTGTAAGTCATTCTTTTATAGACCAATACCTATGTAAAGGCTATCATTACGTTTTAACAACGGGTATATAATATCATCTGGAGTTAATTGTTTTTCAAAAAAATCATAACGTGTTCAAAAAATGTTTACAAATGTACCATTATAAACAATCTTGATGTGATAGAGATATATTTAGCTAAATAGTAAAGACATGATTTTACATAATGAAATAATATTTTGTTCAAAACTTTTGCAAATAAACTTTTTCAACAATTAACTATCATAAATACTGAACAAAAATTTAGCTTACTAAATTAAAAATTTTTATAATGAAATAATTGTTTGTAAAGAAAAATTAGACACTTATCTTACAAATGATAATTTTGTTATTAATTGTGACAAAATTTAAAAATGTATACAAAAGAGATAATTTAATTTTCACCAATTTAGGTTTGTTACAGTAGCTAAGAATACAAAATATTTTTATATCAATGTAAAATATTTTCTTTTTATTTCGCACATATTAATTTTTACAAAGAACCTATTTTACATTACATATAATAAATATTTTGTCCAATATTGTTTTTTGGTCTACAATAAGAACTGTAAAAGAAAATATTTTTTTATTGTTTCATTAACAACAAATTTTTAATTAAATTAATATACGAAATAACCGAAGTCTAAAGACCTTTGTTTTTTCATAAATATTTTTCTTTTAAACTTAGTGGTTTGAAACTTTAAAATATATATAATATATAAAAAAAAAAATTATATTATTTAAACAAAAAATTTAAAATTATTTAGCTAGTTGTCAACAGTCAAGGATTGGTAACACTAATGATAATACTGCAGTACAAAAGAGAGATAGCTGGTTTGTCTACTAAACAAACTTTAGTTTAGTACACTACCAATACTCCACACAGCTTCACTTTCAGAAGCGCTCACTTTCATTTTTTTACATATGGGACTCAAATTTTTTAAAGGGAAAGTGGTCGAAACCTTTAAATTTTGAAGCCGCTCCTGGACTCGAACCCAATATCTCTTAAACTGACAAAAAATGCAACTCGTTAAGATAGCCGTGAGACCACATGACAATGAAGACTGTTGTAATTGTGTGAATATATTTTAACACTGTTTCACAATTTCCTACCAATACTTTAGGGCATTGTTCCTGGGTAAGAAACATATCTAAATATCATATTTAAATTGTCCCGAAGTCCTTAGTTACTCACACAGCCTCCATTTTGTTTTTTTCACTTATAATATTTTTTCTTAATAATGGTTAAACGTACGGAATTGAAACTTTGCACAAACATTTATGGCAAATAGACAAAGCTACAAAAAAATTATGATAATTTCTCAAATTCATAAAACAAAATGGCGGCCATTTAAAATTTTGTTTCTCAAATAACTCGTGAACCGTTGATTTAAAAGAAAATTTACAAGAATACTTTCTTTTGGTAATGTAATTACAAATCGATTGACACCAAATTGTTTTAAATTAGACAAATATTAACTGAGATATGGTAGCTTTAGTGATAGGTGACCGCTAGAGCTTAGTTGCAGTGCATGTCAAGGAATGTGACTAAAGTCAATTTTAATGACAGTAAGTAGGCGGAGACTGTTGCATTGTTGTGGCAGACTTAAGTCGCATGCTTTTACATGCACTGCAACTAAGCTCTACTACCTTGTAGAAGTTAATGTTTTCTTTCATATATACGAGAAAAATAATCAGCTAATGCCCAGGTCAATATGAAACAATTTTACAATGTAGTAAAACAGCTACATACATACAGATACACAGATTGTGATTTGTCTACTGAATGGAGAGCAGTAATGGGTTATTATCGATTATAGTTAAATTGTGTGTAGTTTACCAATGATAGTTCACACTGTTTAATAAATTTACCGTTAATTCCAGAAATACAGTCAAATCAAAAATACAATCATTACAGATGACAGATGATTCAAGAACAATATGAAATGTCATTTGGGAACGGTAATGTAAATGCAAACAAATTAAATTGAGCAATGTAACTAAAATCCATTCTTGAAAGTAGCTTTTCAAATTGTTTTTTCAACAAACCTAAGTTCATTAATAATAAGTTTTTCCTGATTTCCACAGTCATCGAGACGCAAAGGGGATCAAGGGATCAAAAAAGGCAGGTTTGATTTTTGAAATAAACGAACAACACGAGGGTTCTTAAGAACTGAATTACGTATTACTTGTAAAACGAAATAATTACATTATAAATCTGTATCCAGTGGTAATTGGGCTACATACATGATTTAAAGCTAATAAGGCTTCATATGCAGGAGGAAAAGGAACAACACCCTGTAAGAGGATGGTTATAAGCTATGGATGGTTATGGATACGATATTCCCAGATGTGGATTAAGCTTGAGAGGGTAGTACAGTAGTTTGTTATTTGAAGCCGGTAGCCTCGTAGGACTAGCGGGTTCGAAACACTTAGGAGCATCGGTCCACCCCCTCCTCCTTAACATCCTCACTACTAAATACAACATTCATTTTAAAAGACCACCCTCACCATTTCACCAGTCCGTAATTTAGAGGCAAAAGTTTGCTTCTGACCCCACGTTAAACTGTACATCCTTTAGATGCCATTGGCTGTTCGACGACTAATTAACAGACCTGTTTCAGGAACATGCTAGCATTAGTCAGTACTAATCAGTCACTACAAGATCGCGCCACAACCTTCTCTCATTTTTCACTTATACTTGACTCAACATACCTACCTGGACCCTGGATGGGTCAAAATTTCAGTGAAAAATATAATAGTAGTCTATGAAGTAACAAATGTTGTAAATCTTAATATTTCTATTTTCCTACTTTATTCACCAGGGATTCAAAAACTCAATCCTTAAAAACTTGTTTGAAATCAGTAAATTGTTAGAAAAAAAGAAATTATTTGCATTTAATTCTGACGTCTCTAACTTAAGGTTATAAAAATATTTAGGTTTTTAATACGATTATCATTTTATATGCCTAATAGAACTAAAATAACGCTGGAATTTCATTGTGATAGTTATTAATTTATTAACAATAATGTTACGATGGGTTAAAATTGATAGTTAATAGATAGATTGGTTCCTTTTCCATATCGCATTATAAATTTCTAGCAACTATGTACCTATGAATTCAATTTTCGTTGATTGTTGATATTTAAATCCAACACTAACACGAAGAGTTGGTTTCGGGTTCCATGAAATCGCGCGTCACTAAAATCGTGCGACAGCATTTTTTTCGTTATTCCTCCATGTTTTCTTTCTGAAAATACATTGTTGTTCACCTATAGAAATCAGGAAGGTGGATAAAATATATAAAATATATTTAGTATTATTTTTATTTTCGGCTAAAACATGGAGGAAAACTCTGTTATTTAACTATGTTAAAACTTTGTTATTATGGTTCAATGTTTTGCAGCTGGTTAGAGCTTTTTACCGAATAAAATACCAGAAAAGTTTTGGGGCAGGCTGTAGAAAACTAAGTGTCTGTGTGAATAAAAATTTTAAGTGATAAATAAAAAATAAATGGTAAAATAAAAAAAACTAAGCGGTTGAAAAACTTGTGTCACGGCGTCGAGACGTGATATAGCTACACGCGTGTGCTGCGGGTTGCGGTCATTGGTAAGGCACTGAAATTTAACGGCATTTCTACGATAACGAAATCTTACATTTGCTTCTCTTGTATTGTACTCGTATAAAAGGTTAAGTCACACAGTCACATTGCCTAATTGAAGTGGATGTTTTCAGAATATATTTATATTTCATAAGTGATAAAACTTGAATAAAATTCAAATGTTTTATGCATAATCTGTTCCACCCCAACTAAAGTAATAATAATAATGCAACATAGAAACTTAATAATAATAATAATTCTTTATTTTCCAATAACAATATACAGTAATTATACAACAAATACAATACAATAAATTAAATAGATTTCGTAATATGAGGTAACGAAAGTTTAAAAATTTACACATTTACACCATACACAAGGTAAACCGGGCAGACCTCATTCTTACACAAAATATTTCAAAAGCTGGAAAATGAATTAAAGATTCCAAGGCAAAGCCAGATAGGAACCCACCACATGAATAAATCTTATATTACAGTGGCTAAAAATATACAGAATACACTAAATTTATTATTTTTTTAGTTTTTTTCAGACTCAATACTAATACCAATGATAACATGCTAATGATTACATTACTAATGATTCTTATGGAAAATAAACAACATCCTAATAAATCTAAACCAATGTCTGTTAACTACATATTTTATTTATGTTTCATAACCAGAACCTGACTGGGATTGTGACGTCATCCTGTAATCCAGCTACTTGGAGGTCACGAATTGTGGATAGTTATGAGCGATGGTGGGCGGGTGTAGTGTTCTCTTGTGTAGATTAACGTCCGCACTATTGAATACCGCAAAGAATGAATAATCCGGTTAATTATGGTACCTTGTCGTAATCTAGTTATTTATTTTTAAAATCATCTAAAAATGCACCATTTAAAAACGAATTATGCAAAATACCTTTTGCCTCACACATCTTAACACAATTAGTATTGCAGAATTTAAGAAAAGCGAATTTTTAATATTCATTTATTAAAATAATAATGACATATAAGATCAATTTACAAAAGTGTTGATAAATTACTGGGATCTCTTGAAGACTACAGCAATGTGTAGGTTCTTCAGGTGGTCTGAAGCATTAAATTTAAGTTTTCGTAAACGAAAGCGATGCCTTATATAGAATCGACGAAGGGTGGATGCTGATGATTTAGGTTCAAAGTTGAAATCAGAAGTTGTTGGCGAATACTGGCGCATTTTGGTCCGTGATTGGTTTTCATATTGTAGACGAACACTTGCGTATTTTGATCCGTGATTGGTTTTCGAATTGTAGACGAACACTGGCGCATTTTGATCCGTGACTGGTTTTCATATTGTAGACGAACACTTGCGCATTTTGATCCGTGATTGGGTTTCGAATTGTAGACGAACACTTGCGCATTTTGATCCGTGATTGGTTTTCATATTGTAGACGAACACTGGCGCATTTTGATCCGTGATTGGTTTTCGAATTGTAGACGAACACTGGCGCATTTTGATCCGTGATTGGGTTTCGAATTGTAGACGAACACTTGCGCATTTTGATCCGTGATTGGTTTTCGAATTGTAGACGAACACTGGCGCATTTTGATCCGTGACTGGTTTTCATATTGTAGACGAACACTGGCGCATTTTGATCCGTGACTGGTTTTCATATTGTAGACGAACACTTGCGCATTTTGATCCGTGATTGGTTTTCATATTGTAGACGAACACTGGCGCATTTTGATCCGTGATTGGTTTTCATATTGTAGACGAACACTGGCGCATTTTGATCCGTGATTGGTTTTCGAATTGTAGACGAACACTTGCGCATTTTGATCCGTGATTGGTTTTCGAATTGTAGACGAACACTGGCGCATTTTGATCCGTGATTGGTTTTCGAATTGTAGACGAACACTGGCGCATTTTGATCCGTGATTGGTTTTCGAATTGTAGACGAACACTTGCGCATTTTGATCCGTGATTGGTTTTCGAATTGTAGACGAACACTTGCGCATTTTGATCCGTGATTGGTTTTCGAATTGTAGACGAACACTGGCGCATTTTGATCCGTGATTGGTTTTCATATTGTAGACGAACACTGGCGCATTTTGATCCGTGATTGGTTTTCGAATTGTAGACGAACACTTGCGCATTTTGATCCGTGATTGGTTTTCGAATTGTAGACGAACACTGGCGCATTTTGATCCGTGATTGGTTTTCATATTGTAGACGAACACTTGCGCATTTTGATCCGTGATTGGTTTTCGAATTGTAGACGAACACTGGCGCATTTTGATCCGTGATTGGTTTTCATATTGTAGACGAACACTTGCGCATTTTGATCCGTGATTGGTTTTCATATTGTAGACGAACACTGGCGCATTTTGATCCGTGATTGGTTTTCATATTGTAGACGAACACTTGCGCATTTTGATCTGTGATTGGTTTCCTTATTGTAGACGAACACTGACAAATTTTGATCTGTAATTGGTTTTCTTGTTGTAGACGAACACTGACTTCAGACCACCTGAGACACTAATTTTGTGCATTAGGATTTCATACCATAAACTTCTTATAAAATTTTGAATTTAAATATCATCACCTTACACAACAAATTTTTTAGAAGATATCAATTTTTAAATTTAATTTTGGTTGCCATGGTTTGCTTCTTGATTGTTGTTCTTACAAAATAATTATTCAAGTACAGTTGTGTGGTTTATTTACTTTAAGTATTAAGGTACCGAATAATTTGAGATTACTCAAATGTCTGTAAAAGTATTGGTGCAAATGGTATAGATTTTTAAATGTCAAAAAATAGTGTTTATGTAAAACTATAAATTAATAAAATAATATGACACATCATCAAAATCAACCAGCTCCACAAACTAAGCAAGTTAATGTTTAGAATGATTAGTTTACCACTAATGATTCAAGAGAAAAAAATTACCATCCACTTTATAAGCGCCTGTAGGACAAGTACGAGCACATCAACACTCACAGCCGTGTTGCGGCTGGCACGAGGAGCTGGAAGGCGTTGCAGCAAATCTACAAATTACTAGATCCTAAACTCATATACGGTACATAAATAAAATTATATACATAATTAACTTAGGTCTAAATATTTAAGCACTAAAATTTACGGGAAATATTTTGGTATTTCACGAGTTTACTGGCTGAGCGACTGATAACCATTGCTTTGTCCGTTGTGTTATCCTTTTCGCGTTTGACTGTCTCCGCATACCGGATGGACGTTATAGCCTTGGCCAAAGTTATCTCTGCAGCAAACAGACGACGATTACTGGGTTTATCACCACATAACCCTAGTAATAATACAATTAACACCATATCATCGTTTAGATTTCCCAAACACAGGTTTTGATAGTGAATGAATATCAACTATAAAATTGTTTATGGTCTCATTATTATTTTGTAAAATTGAGATTCCTTTGTCGAATGTAATGTTTCTCGAATAAATCTAACACGTTTTTATGTATTAATCTGGATTCATCATTTATGTTGAAAAAAAGAAAAAATGTTATCAGCTGTATCTCCTATAGAGTAGATGAGCGTGTTAATTTACTTGTCGTCAGGTTCTTCAGATAGTCCACTGGCAGTTCTATATATCTCAAATCTAGTCTTCCACTTAGGCCACTAAGCAGGTATGAAAAACAGTTTGGCTTATAGCCGGTTTATTTCTTGCAATTATTTCTGTACTGACAGTTTGATTATTATGATCCGTATAATCTTTCTTCTGTTTCCTACGACGCATTTTGTTTGATTCTTTATTATTTTCGTGGGTTATTTGTCGCTGACACCATGAATTATTTACCTCTGATCAAAATCCACAACATTAATCAGCTGATGAAAGATACACTTATATTATTAAAGACATACTACTAGACTACTGTAGCAATTACTTTATCTATAAGTATACAAAAATCTGTTAGATACACTTCGATTCAGTTTCAGGTTTTTTTGTCGCGGCCATTTTGTTTCTGGTTCCGGGGGACACGCCCATCTATTCATTCAGTTGCCTTTGGATCTTTTTGACGAGTGGACATGTTTTGTTTATTGAGTCGGTATTTGTTAGAGAAAGCGTTTCTGTTGTTTTCAGCTTTATACCGGCTCAGTCCTGATTATGTACTGATCGTGTTATGTTTTAGGTGCTAGCTAGCTCGCTTGAGGAAAGAATCAGATTCCAGATCCCGAAACGTCGTGAAACGTTTTTTTACGTAAAATCGTAATGGAAAATGTCCGTAGTAAAAATCTAAATGACGTAAGTTCATCACCACCAATGACGAGTTTCTGACTAAGGCTATTGGCAAGTCTTTAGATTATCCAACATGAACAGCTAGCTACCTTTTCATCTTTGGCCCCTTCATGGGCAGGCCAATCTTAAAAAACTGCTACCCAGTTTGGATTCCAGTATGGGTTGGGTAACTCTGGGATGTATTGGTATCAGTTTCACGCTCGTCCGGTAACCCAGCACTGGGGTATGACAGCAGATCCCGAGGGTTGGACGAGTTTGAAAACAAATTTAGAAGAAGTTTGAGGTCGTTTCTGGTTGCAAGGGAGTACTACATTGACAATGTGCCATTGTAATTAAACTTAACTTATTTGCTTATGAATTTATCTTTTGTAATATTTTGTATTTTTTATAAACTTTGTATTTAGAAATTTTTATTTAGTTTTATGTTTGTGATATTAGTTTTTGACATGGCTTATGCAATGTATTGTCAATTTGGCTAAATAAATGAGTTATTGAGTTATTTGGAGTTGCTACCTCTCCCGCCCCGGGATGTCCCGGACTGTCCCCTGCATTACCGATTCTCATGAATTATTTCTTTCCTGTGGCAGTAAAAAAATCAACTTTGGCTGGGCCAGATATGTTGGAGCCTTACACTCTTATTCTAACAGTGGCAGTTGGTAGAAAAGTTCAAAAATACCCCCGTCGCAGCAGAACTGCGTACTCAGCGAATTTCCAAATCAATAATATAATAATAATAATATATGACAAGTTTTATAAAAATCTGTTCATAAACATGAGAATTATTAGTCTATTCTCCATAAGATTAACATGGGAAAGAGTGTGCGGGTTTGCTGCTCTGAAGAACACTGAAAGTAGGCATTTCTACCATAATTAATTTTTATTTTTAACATTTATACCAACTTTCATCAACATCTGTCCATAAATAAAGGAGTTTGCCTATTCCCTATATGATTAACATTGGAAAAGAGTATGCAGGTTTGCTGCCACGATAAACACATAAACTATGATTTTTAAGCATGGTGGGTATCAACAGTGAAGGTAAATACCAATTTGAATCTAAAAATATTGATTGATATGGGAAATATTTTTTTTTCTTATCCTCCATAAGATTAACATTGGAGCCCCAAAATACAACGTACTGTGTTTAGATTTTTTAATATCTCGGTAACCGTTGGAGATAGAGAAAAACTTTAAGGAACTTAATTGTACAGTTTTTTAAGCTGATTCTAATGGTGAAAGATATTAGATTTTTAAAAATTACATGGGAAAAATGCAAAAACAATTTTGGGGTAAAAAAAATACCCCTTATTGAGATATGTTGGATTACGAACTTGTCGTGTTCACAGACACACACACACACACCCACTCACACACCACACATATTATATAATATATATAATATAAATTTTGACTATTGTGTCTCTGGGCACCTAAAGAAGAAAAAATAACATGGTCCCGGGCTTAAGTCTCGCCATGAGACCTACGGTAATAGCTTCTTCCCTATGGGAAATTCGCTAAAAGAAATGATGGGTGACCTCAGAAAAGACACTTGTGTGTAATGCTCGCTACAGTTATATATTAAGTAGATGGTTATCGGCCGGGAGTCGTGTCTACTTGCTGGCGGTGACTTGCGGCGTCGCATGCAAATATCCGGCTAGCGAGGGACCATTGGGACCGGTGGATTGGTGTGTCAACATCTTCCCTCGAAGATGTTCCTCTCTACCTCAGCGAAAATTCGACTATCAACAATCATAACTGTCCAATATGCTATACAGACACGCGGTAAATGTTTTGGACCTCTTTCCATCAGTCGTATTTTTATGTTTGTATATGCCTATTAATTTATAGATCACCTTTTATCGAATAAAGGGGTTTTATGGATTTTTCTGCCTACCGTCATAAGTACATGGAGAAAGTTATTGTTGCTATCCAAAGTTTCTAATTTGAGTTGTGAGTGAATATACTGTATCAGTTTTGAAGCTCCTGGAATCCTAAAAGTGGTTTACGGTTTGATGTTTGCCTGCATATCCATCTGTCAGTTAGTCCGTCTGTGTACCATATTGTTGGCCCCGAGACCATACTGATCATCCAATTTTTATGAAACTAGTTACATCGATGAACTTTGGCTATATCTCCAGGCTATTTATTATTTTTATTGTTTTAAGTGTAAATACCCCTAAAAATATTGTTTATGGTTTATCAATCTATTAAGTTTCCAAATAATATGACAATTCACGCATTTCTGAAAAACAAATGGTTTAAAAGTTATTAAATTTAAAAAACCCATCATTTTTCAAATGTTTGGGAAAACATAAATTTTATAGAATAATAGATTGACTAATACCAATGCTTAAAACTACCATGTTTGAAAAGAACAAATTATTTTTTCCAATAATTTGTAGTAAACGAAAAATAGTTCTTAAGGAAATCTAAACTATTTTCCGCGGTAAGCACAGATGTCTAAGAAAGCTCAATATTATTCTTATGGAGTTTACTGCAAAATCAGTTTCTGCCGTATACCTTAACCTTTTTTTCATGGAAACTAGTACGCAGCCTAAGGTCACAGCATCCCATATAACCCACATATAATTTTGTTATTTCCTCGGAGTGGTGGAGGGGCTCGGGTAACCCTTTAAAACTTTTCAACTAGTTTATACAAATTTTTATTTTTTATAAAGATTTTTGAATAATGAGGGTTTGAAATGTTCTTCTAAATAGTGTTATAATGAAAGGTTTATCATTAAGTTCACTTTTAAAGGAAAAAAAGTATGTGACACTTTCCTGATACCGATTTTAACAGTGTGATTATACAAAAAAACTTACAATTAAAACGGTTCTAAACCATATGGGATTTGATCCCATGACTTATTGCTCCGACGTCAAAGGCGTTAACCACCAGTATAGCCAGACCATTCAAAACTTTCGATTGTCGATTTCACTATAGTACCATTTAAAAAATCTTTGAAAATACACTTGGACATTTCCCCCTCAATTATCTGTCAACGTTTTGAAATATAATTAAAAACAAAAATCGGTAATTGATTTAAACACAATAAAATTTTAGAGGAAATTGAACAGAAGTTCTTCATAATGTATTTGCAATAAAATTTTGTTGTCGAAAATGTTTATCAAAAAACAAAATAAATAAACAAAGTGGTTGGTCGAATACCACACAAAATAAATATCTTCTATACCCAAAAATAAGTTAAAAATAAAATAAATACGTTGAAAAATAGGTTAGGTTAGGTTATTTTTCGGTTTATGTAAGACGATGTAGGAAATGAAAGTTAGTGTGGATAGTGTGGACCTAGGGAAACAACATATCTGTTTTAGGAGTCTCAGATGAATATGAACATTCAAATCGTCAATTACAAACGTAATGGAAAGTCCATTGTTTTTCTACAATACAGTCAAGTGATCAAGGATCCCCACGTTAGTAAACAGTCCGTAAAACAATCATTGTGATCCGATACCTAGAGAGCGGCGAAACAGACGAGATGGCATACTATTACAACTAATGTCGGGCTCTAAAGTCCAGTCAAGTGAAAAAGTACAAGCTAAAGAAGTGGGGTAGAAAGTAAAGTGAATAAGAAAGTGGGAGATGAGCGGCCATTTGATGTCGTTTCCGGTCAATATTAAACCTCAGTTTGAAGTTCCGCTCGATGTCTTCTAGACGTGGATCCTGCGGCCACGACTCCCATCCTGAACATCCCATTCCCATCACGCGCTCAAATATGTTTTGGAATTCTATCGCACGTTTTGAGTCCTTAGAAAAGTCCTTAGACAAGTGATGTGATGTTTTTCGCACATACACATATTTTCAAGTCCTCAACATTTCGTTCTACAACCATAATGGGATTCTTTTGTGAGTTATTCCTACAAATATTTGTGAATGTTGAGGTTTCCCTCTAAAAAAGAGAGCGCTAAAAACATTTGTTGTAGGTTTGTTTTTATTTTAATTTTTGTTACAGGGTTCTTTACCTGGCCGAGTCTTTTTTTCCGAGCAACACCCGAATATTTATTCTCTACAGTGACGCCTCACATCTAGGAAACTACTCCGGGCATTTAAGAATCTGCATCAGCGGTAGCCATCTTGGATTTTAGTCCCGTAAGAGCAATGTTAAATTCTGGCGTCTATATCTCCTTGACCTATTGTCATAAAATAACGGAAGAGGTGTCAAATTAAAGGTATTACAGTCCTCCAGGGCACCACTTTACAGAACTTCTTATTTTCGCTCTCAATAATAAAATAATAATGATTTATTTTTGTAAAATATTCCGGGATTTTTGTTTTTATATCAAGTTCAATTTTTGAACATATTGAAATGGCATGCCCTTGAGCCACATCTCATCAATGTACTTCCAAAGTTTTACATTGATACTTTGATAATTAACGCCACTACAGACGCCAAAGTGAAGGTATGTTCCGCCAGAATTTAACATTGCTCTTACGGGACTAAAATTCAAGATGGCTACCGCTGATGCAGACCTTAACTGATTGTCCCAGAGGGGGTTAGCGAACCCCAGATGCACTCTAGGAGACTTGACCCCTGCACAGTCATCTCCACACTTGGCTGGAGAGCAGATATTTTACACAAAAAACAATCGGGATAAGAACCGAGCGTAAAACAATTACTCATGTTTTTAGACTTCTCAAACTACTACACGTATAAGGTAGTTGTTAAGCCCCTCTCATACCTACGTTTTTCCTACAATTTGTAATTTTAAATGATTTTTAATCATGGGATTCATTGAATAGGTACACCCTCTAATTTTTGTATTATTTTAATATAAATTCTTAGGAGATACCTGACGTCTACGTTGAAGGAATTTATTCCAAAAGTTCCTTAAGAAAATCTAGTCATGCGATTTGTCAAAAACACTGATTTCCCTCTCTGGACACAACCCCGCAATCCAAATTCAAAAAGGTTAATCTGTTTTCAAGATATCCATAGTTCTGAAACGTAGGAATCGACATAAAATTTTTATGAGGAGCCTGTCATGCGACATGTCAAATAACACCACCTTTCTCCACTGAAAAGAGTTGTGCCATTGAAATTCAAAAGGAATGCGCCGTTTTCAAGATCCATAATCTAAGATGTAGGAGTTGACTTGAAGGTTTTCATAAGAAGCTAATCATGCAATATGTCAAATATAACATAACCTTTTATTCCTTCTGAAAACAGTGGTGCGATTGAAATTTTTTAGGGTTATACCGTTTCAAAGATATCCTTAGGTTGAAAATAAGGGGGTCAACTATAAAGGTTTGGTTAGAAAAATTTCTTCAAAACTTTTCAACTTGAAACAACACAAAAACTTGAAAAAATTGAAACTTGTAAGTTAACTCCAACATCTTAGACCAACAGCTATTTTGTAAAAGGAACTACCCCCTTGAAAGTTTGATTTAAGGTTGTGTTACGGAAGGAAAGGCAAAGACATTTGATATGTCGTATAGGTTCTCATAAGAAATTTTGACTCCTACAATTTCGACCTTAGGTTATTCACAACATTTTAAACTACCGGTACTACAAAGGTTAGATTAGATTATTGAAATGGCAACCTACCCAGGTAGGTATTAAAAGCCAAGTGTGAATGAGAAATGAGTGTACTGTAGGATGATTGTGGCGCGATCCTGTAGTCTTGTTACTGACTAAGGCTGATATGTTCCTTAGACACGACTGTTAATTAATAGCCCAACAGCCGATGGAAACTAAAGGACCTACAGTTTAACGTGGAATCCGAACCACGGCCTCTGAATTACGAATTGGTCTAATTATGAGGATTATTTGTGGATTAACGTAGTATTCAATAGTACGGACGTTAATCCGCATCGCTCACAACTGTCCACAATTTGTGACTTCCATTTGACTGGGACGGTAGGTACATGTTAGGAGCGCTCCCCCCAGTGAGGGTGGTCGCTCATCCCCTCGTCAAGCGGCGTCACGTAGCGTCACGTACCGCACGTCACGTCGGTCTGTCACCGCAGTCACTCTCACGGCCTCTCCGCAGCGTTCCGGTCCAGTTTGGATCGCCGCAACCACGGCGTCATGGCCCGGTTCTGTCTTCGGATTCGACCCGTCCACGTCACACTGTTTATCGTTTTACGCTGCCGAGTCGACCGAATTGCCCTTCTGTTTCCGTAGAACTGCGCGAAAATTGTGGAGAAATCGCAGACGACACATTCGTCAAGGGTTATGAGCTTTGTTTAAGATCGGTTTTTTGGACACCACGGACCTACGTAGAAATCGAGATACCATAACGGTTTAGTCATATAGACTAGCCAGAGGTGACCTCTCATGATGACAGAAGGCATCCGTTACTGGTTTAACAACGTTTAATTTGACTTCCCAGTGCGTTATCCTTGGTTTACGGCGTCGGTTAAGCTCAAGTGTGCTTCAAGCATTAACTGCAACTTCAAAATGTAACAAAATATTTTACATATCTAATGAAAAATCACTTAAAAATTTAGCGATGTATAATACCCTGGTATTTAAAACTTGGGGTAAATAACCAGTGTAAAAACCCAGGTATTTATAAATAATAAAGGAATAAATTAATAATTACTCGAGACAATATTGTGTAACAGTTTAAGATAGTGTATAGCAGTCTGTTACTCATTTAGCCAATATAAATAAATGTATACATATTATATATTTTTTCGGGGATGTTTAAACTTTTTAACATCTCCGTAACCGTTGCAGATAGATCAAAACTTAAAGTAATAAATTATGTAGCCTTTTGAGCTTATTCCTATGGTAAAAGAAAAAAATTAAATTTTTTGAAAATCACATATGGAATGCAAAAAAAACAATTTTGGGGTAGAAAACTCCCCCAAAATCCCCGTCCCGATAGACCAATACGATATGTCTGAATTAGACATATCGTCTAATTCACTAATTAACTCGTCCCAGTAAATGGAGGACTCGATCAAAGAGAGTTAACGTGTCAACACACACACACACACACACACACACAACACACATACAATATAATTTTAACGACTACTATTTTGGTCTCTAGGCACATCAAAACGAAAAAGTGGTCGCAAGCTTAGGTCTTGCCATGAGACCTACGGTAATAGCTCCCCATGGGAGATTCGCTAAATCAAATCAAAGAACCGACTGATGCGACAATTGTCTGTCAACTTATTCCTCAAGTTTACAGGCTAAGAGTACAGCTGTTCACGAGACTGAGAATTACTCGAGAGCCCAACCGTCGTCCCAGCGAGAGTGGTAGTTCCCCTGGACGTCGCCAGGCGGCGCGGCGCGGGCGTTTTTGTCCGATCGCGCGTGTTTATCAGAGCGTCTGTCGGACGGGACGTATTTTCACGGTGAAAACTAGCAGACCGGCTGCAGCGAGCCGAGTAATCGCGTCAACTGGACCCGATCAATTAGATTGTGGCAGCGGTCGCGGCGCGTGAGGTAGGTCATCGGTATCTACGGTGAACTACGCGCGCCGCTCCTTGCGGTATGTCGATTACCTGCATGCGAGTAATCGGTTTCTTAAAAACGTATACGATACAAATCCCGTCAACCACATGTTTCGCCTTCATTAAGGTCTTTTCAATTGTTATTTTGTGTCAGTCATATGCGAGTGGGTAGAGTACTGGCCTACCACCCAAAGGACCCGAGTTCGATTCCCAGTCAGCACATTTGAAATGTTATTTAACTGACATAGTGGCAGTCAAGGCTTCAGAAGACACGTTAAGCCGATAGTCCAGGCTACGTAGTTAGTCTACAGACACGAGTGCGACCCCACAACTTAGCCAGCAGGTTACGCACAACTTATTTATCCAGGCGATTTGTACAAACTTACTTTACAACTTAAGTTTTTTTATTGGGCAGACAGGTGTAAAATTTTAACTAAAAATATAAGTAAAATCGCCTTGACCCCAGAGCAGACAAACAAATAACAAAATCACCTTTAGCCCAGCACCTTTTGAATCATAATCACACTTTAGATAATATTGTGGATTGTCTCTACTCTACACATCTGGAGTAAAGGACATAGATTGGATTAACTAAACCAAAATTGGGCACAGTTAGATAAAATATATTTTTATTTTGATGAGTGCTGTTATTGATAGCTGACTCATTGTGTTGAAAAGAAGTGGACGGTAAAAATAATGGACAGCTGATTAAAAATGTTCAGTCCCGTATGTATTACGGTGTTATGGAAATACATTGATTCGGTAAACTTAGCACAATATAATTTTGTTTTGTTCTATTTTAGCAAATATGGCGTTATTTGACGTGCCTTTATTTTTTTTATTTTTCCTCCTTGATTTTGTTCTTTAACTATGTCGGTTTTCGTGAAATTTTGCAATTCATATTCTGAAAGACCGCCATATTGAAACTAATTAAGTTACAGAAACGAAATACTTAAATAATTTACTATATTATGTTTTGCATGTATACAAACTATGAATTCTTTATCTTAAATAAATATTCAGTTATAAAATAATCCACAAAAAACATACACTGGCAGACCTAAAACTAGAGACCGGAGAACTACGTTAATATCATAAAATCTGTTTATCTTGGCTAAAGGAACAATTTTTACTTGGTAGTTCCAAAAAGTTCTGGCACACTCAGTATAAAATCTATTGTTAATTGTTTTTGGTCTCCAAAAAAATTGTAAATATGTAAAAGTACGCACGTAAACATTTACACCCATTTTGAACTCAAAATTTAAATATAGCCATAATTAGTGATTAATAATATTACGAGGTAGACCGCCGAAAATATTCAGAAGAATCGAGGTCAGCATTCGATTGAAGATAACCGAAAACGTAACTGAAAACATCACTATCGATTTTTTGTGTACTTCGGACGTTGCGGATATTGATTGTGAAACTGGTAATCGACTATTAAATCAAACTACCGAATGGCTGAGATCGAATTATTAATAATAATAACATATCCTAACATAACCTAAACAACAAATCAGGAATCGAGAAAGAATTGCTACAACGTAAGTAACATGACAGCTGATTAGTCTAAAGTGACAAAAATGGTCGACAACTATTGATACTAAACCAATACGAATTTTACAAGTTTGTTTCATTTTGTTTGCAGTATGACGGAAAATATTGTTCTTCACAAGGCCAAAAATTGGCTTTTTAATATATATATTCACACATTTAACAGCTTCGGCTGTTAAACTTAAACTTCTGTTAAACTTCGTAACAAAAACGCTCGTTTTTCGCTTGTTTCAGTGCTAATTCAATATACGTAGTTAAAATATCCTATGGAGTGGTTCGGATGTTCGATGAGCGAGCTGGTCACGCGTGGCCGTGTTGCCAGACGGAGCGTGGCCACGTGAGGCCGTCGTGATACGTAGGCCGAGGCCCAGCATCGTCACTAACCCGGGCAGCGATGGCTTCATCAATAACATGCTCGTCATCCTGATTGAACAGGGTCGAACCCTTTGTCCGCCGAGTCGCCGACACCAACAGAATTCATTCACAAGCGCTAAGTTGTACTACACACCGGCTGAGTGGTTCAGAGGTTATAGCAGAGAGGAACGGATTATAAGGAGAGGAGGCACCTTATGGGACTTAGTGAAGACGATAAAATCTTAGGACAAGTGTTGCCACCTGTCGGATCTAGCGGTGAACTAGGCCTCTGTGACGCCGTCAGGTGTGGTGTCATTTGCGACACTAGCGCTATCTGAGGATGGCAGTACCTACTACGTCAATTGGCGGTACGATGTGCCGTCTTCATCCTTAACATGGGCGTGCACTATCTACTTTACTATCCGTTCATCTGTTATAGTACCCGCTTCATTCTTTGCGGAATTTGGTTAAAAAAGCTGTCCAATTACACTAGTGAATTTCTTAACTATCCAGTGTGCGGGGCTTCCCTATAACCTGTGTTCTTTCTTGACTCTCCTGTGGGCTTGATTGACCACGATAATTCTTGGAAAGTGGTAACACCCTGTTATACTTTTGGATGCATGCCATGTAGGAAAGCTACTTAACTAAGTTCTAAATTCGGGAGGGGGATGTACTGTCATTGAGTCTGAAATGAAAAAGTTTAGGGTTCCCTGGGATAAACCTTTTCCTTGTCTGAGGGAGTATGAATCCGATCTCGGTTCTGGAACGGTTTAGAGATTTTTTGAACTTCCTAGAAATTATTTAGAATGTCCGTGTCCTACTATTTCCATTCTTCTTTCCGGTGTCTAAACAATATTCCGCAGAAAGACGTGACAGAGCGGTTTTGCTGGAGCCTTCTCTATACCTCCAGAATCTAACCTCATCTAAACCTTCATAGACTGAAGAACTCCAGTTCGATCTTGAGTAAAATCCTCTATGCATTGGACTACCAACTAATGAACATGGCAAATAAACTAACCGGCATTTGTAACTAACAACGCTATATGTTTATCAAATCCATTACACTCTTCAATATTAATTTTTCAAAATCACCGGCCATAAAACGGTAGGATTAAGTTTAATTACCCGGATAAAATTACACTTTTACTATCAAGAAAAATTACGATGTACAATAATCATGTTTTTATGGACACTGTTAAAAAATCTAGTTTCTCGTCTGTATAAAATATGTTTACGACAATTTGTTGAAGATTAGTTACATACAATAAATAGACAGAGGTGACTTTCAATGTTGTGCTTTTTGTGTGTCGAGCTACGCCGAAGGGTGAGCACGAGGGATATAAAGGATCCAGCCAAAACATATACCTGATACATTTTATTAATTATTTACATTCGTATTGTTCATGAGAAAAGAATGATAAAAAAATCTGTGCAAAATTACTTTTCTGTGGTCGGAATCGAGTGTCAAGCATTTTAGGCGTGAGCTACTGCTGCTATAAGGAAGGGACTTCTGGGGGTTTCCACTGTTAATTAATAAAGAACACAATGTATTTACAGATTTATTATGATAGATGTATGAATTAAAAATATTATGTGTTATGATTTTATGAAAGGTCTAGGGAATCAACTAATTAAAGAAAAAACCTATGTGACTAACACCTCTACGGCATTTCGCTGTCTTCAATTAACCACACTGGTCCCTAGGCCTGTACAATACTAGATCGCTTATTTTGGTGCACTGATTCCAATAGCGCTTCAAAAAATAGCAGCAGCATTTCATAAAAAGCTTTTAAGTTAAAATCCCAAAATCCCCACAATTTGATTGGACGCATTACCGCATTCTCAAACACAAACCCAAAGATTAAGTTTTACTGTTTTTAGCAAATATATATTCGTTAGTTATCGTGTCTACAAAAAAAACTAAAAACAGAACTGCAGGCGTTTATATTTTGTTTAGCGGCCAGGAATTATGATACAATTTTCAAAATAAAAAAAACTAAATTAATTTATCCCAACGATCCAGGATCATGTCTACTCATTTTAATCGAATCTTCTAATATCTACTTGTCATCGAAGTGAGCGATGACTAAGTAATTGGAGCGATATCGCTCATTTTCCACGCTCTGCGTATTTCACGCTATTTTTTACCATCAAGGAATTTGCCATTTGATCGAGACATAATTAATTTTAAAAACCTTTATTTTCATTTATCACTTCAGTTTGCTATTTTCATTTAGTAGTTTATAGCAAAACTCACACTACTTCGCATGTAAGTAAACGTTTTGCGAAGTGCAGAGTACATCGCTGTTAAACAGCAAGTAGTGTAACACAGCCTGGAGTCGCTCCAGTCGTCGCTGGAGGAACTCTTCCTCCAGGTTCACAGCGCGTCGACGCCACTTCGCCGCCCCGTCTCTCGGACTCTTCACGGTCACAGACATGACTGTCAATCTTTTCAATCCACCAGCGGTAAAAACCGCCTCCGTGTCGTTCACCCGTCGCAACGGTAGGCGCGTGTTATGTGGAAAATTGAATGTGGGATGGACGTGGATGCATGGTCCTGGGAGCTAGACGTCTTCCGCGTCGCTCTGCAGTCTCGCTCGTAACAGTGCTTCGCTATACTCTGTATGAACAATCTGGAAAACTCTATATTTTCGCTTCAAACACTACTGGGACGGTGGCGACGTCATGTAATCCAGCTACTCGGAGGACACGAATTGTGGATATTTGTAAGAGATGGTCGGTGGATGTGGTGTTCTCTTGTGTGGATTAACGTCCGCACTATTGAATACTACGTTAATCCGCAAAGCCTATCCTCATAATTAGACAAATTCGTAATTCAGAGCCCGTGGTTCGGATTCCACGTTAAACTGTAGGTCCATTAGTTGCCATCGGCTGTTGGGCTATTTATTAACAATTCTGTCTAAGGAATATGTCAGGCTTAGTCAGTAACAAGACTACAAGATCGCGCCACAATCATCCTACACTCAATCCTCATTCATACTTGGCTTAAAATACCTACATTGTAGTATGGTTGCCATTTCAATGATCTAATCTAATCTAATCTAATTTTGAAATAAATACATCGGATTAATTTTCCGGGTGGCAACTCTCGGTTGGATTATATTAGATTACCATTTGAAATGGCGACCAAACAAGGTAGGTATTTTAAGCCAAGTATGAATGAGGATTGCGTGTAGGATGATTGTGGCGCGATCTTGTAGTCTTGTTACTGACTAAGGCTGACATGTTCCTTAGACAGGACTGTTAATTAATAGCTCAACTGGCAATGGAATATCTAAGAGACCTACAGTTTAACGTGGTGTCCGAACCCAGGGATGCCCATTTGCTTTGGGCCGCTTTCCCAACGAGCGTTAATGTAAAACACTCCTGGACTCTTTAGAGGCATTTTCTCTGGCGTAGATACAAAAAAAACTTTGAAAACGCCACAGGAACCAAAATTAATCTTAGCTTATTTCGCGTTTTACATAATTCGTGTTACAAATTGATTTCCAAAAACGTTTTTAATTTAGAATAAGCATGAAAAAAACAGAAGTTGAAACATACATGTCAATTAGCACAATTATGTATTATGATTATGAAACAATAGACTTGTTATTTTATCAATGGGTGGAAATTATAGTAATTTGGTGTAAGTCGGTTCAATAAGGAAAAACAAACACTGCTATCAACATAAAACTACTTGAACTAAATGGAAATTGCATCACCTTTCAGAAAATGTTAACATCAGACAAAAGAAAAGTGCAAAAATGTAAGGCTTTCAATAGCCACTTCAGCCTTTTCCACAAAAATTATAAATTTAAATGTTTGAGACCAAAAACGCGGGGTAAAACAAAAATAATTGTGGATATGAACTCGACGTACTGTAAAAGTTTACCTGAAACATTTATTTGTCATGCCATCTTTTGTATATTATGTGCATTACGTAACGTTTTGTGGAAAATGGTAAATTTAATTTTTAATTTCCACACTAGATACCCAAGATTTGATGAATTAGTCATATCAAACGTAGTTAATTATGCGATTCCCAATATTGTAAAATCATTGACAAAGTAAACTCCTGCAAGGTGCTTGCTGCAATAGGTATACTGCGTCTGACTTGCGTTCTAGTAATTTGAAGGCGCTTCCGATTCGATTGTGTATGATGCATGACCTACCTACGTTATTTATTTTTAACGATTTAGAATAGATCAATAATTAAAACTTCAAAGCTCTGGTTTGACGCTGGGTTAACCTAATTTAGAGCGAATGAAATTTGTTTACCTTTTATATTTTCTTACAATGATTAAATTGTAAAACGTTTCAGTGAAGTGTATTTATATGTTTACCAACTGATCAAATCCTTTTATATTGAAAACAACACAAAAAATATAATTATCAAACAGTATGCAACAAATTGCATGCATATAGATGAATATACATTGCAAAGTGATTAGATGGACGGGTAAGGTAATACTAGGAATGGAACATATATTCAGCAAAAAAGTTAAACAAACGGAACCAAAAAACGATTACTCTACAGTACTTAAATTATTAATAAATCCCCCATCGATTAAATGCCAAATTGAATTATGTTTTAAATATACATTTTTAAATTGGTTTTAGTGAATTTCCAATATAAAATTAGGTTCTGATCATGACAACTATGGCCATAGCCTTTTCATATAGACGCTTTTTAGGAAAATGGTCTAAACCCAAATGGGCATCTCGGGGATTTAAACTCGTGACCTATTGCACCAAAGCCCAATCCGCTAATCACTGGGCTAACAAGACATCCAATTCTCTTAATCTTTCATACCCATCACATAAACTCTGAGTACGGTCACGAAAAATGATTCAAATTTAAATATAATTTATTTAAAAATATGCAATACAAGACAAAATCCCCGCACAAGCTCCGGCCTGTGCGCGGAAGCTGAGTCCAACACAATCACTTGAGAATGTTTGTGCAATAAGCTACTCCTGTTAATCTACACTTAAAAGGAAAAAACAGAGTTTCCGTTTTCCTCCGCTCGGCGGGCGTCACGTTTCACGTTCATGTGCTGGACGTTGGTCCGGGGGACCGTTGGCGACGGAAGTGACAGGAGAGGACATAACAGTCGTGGCGGATGGGCGAGCGCACCCGTCACACAACGGGAGCGGACCGTGGGTAACGCTGGGAGTCTGTGTCACATACGACACCAGGTAACGATGTAACAGCTACTGGGACAGTGAAAAACTAAGTAATTCGTAGTTCCATAGTTGATGTGTCCCAACGTCTCGTCCGAGGACTGCTTAGGTCATCCCCGGAACCGTTTGGCACATTACTTCAGGCTAGCCCTTGTGGTTTGCGACATTATCACTTAGCGAAAAGCCATTGGTGATTGGCGGGATTTTAACCTGGGTCCTCGGGGACCGAAGAACGCGCTGTATCAGGATCATGAGTTTTGGATCAAATAACGAAAGACTAGTACAGATTTGTAAAATTGCTAATAATTCAAATGAAAATTGAATTCACACGCAATTTTAAGGTAACATTTGGCTGTAAATGGCGTATTTTACTTATGAACTTTACTTACCTACGATGAAAGTGTCGTTTGACATAACCTTGGTTGTAGTTGCATTGTACCGAATGGAACTCATTAGACAATTTTCTTGCTAAACAATAAGCCTAAAATTGAAAATTAAGCATTTCATATGCTTCAGTTATTCGTTATCCGGCATTCTCCTTGTGTGTTTTATAGTATGGTACGTGTTACTAACCAGCTATCAAGAAATGGTATCGCATAATCTCCCAGCCACCTAATTTTGTGGCTGTTGGTCGGCTTTTTGCTACTATTGCACAGATCGAAATTGGGTTCGTTAAAAATAAGCTGTAAAATACTAGTCCTAATAGTCCTTTGGCTATCTGGCGTGATGGGATTCCCTATCTTTTAGGGTCGTTCTTTTCTCTCCTGGGAGTCTAGAAGCTGGGAGCTCCTGAGTTTGGGAGTTGTGTACTTGAGATCCACAGTACCGGGTAGGGAATGTACTCTCCCAGGTCGTGTGCCCTCAAATGAATAATAAAAATAAGTTTAAACATTGCTGGTGCTTTTTTCACGGAGAAGAGTTGAATAAGGGTTTTACGTTACAAAAAAAGACGGACGGAAATTGAAATAAGACGTATTTCATCTCTTCTGGGGAATGTAACGTAAAAACATAAAAAAATATAATAATTGCAACCAATTTACAGCCCAAACTGCAAATTCATTTATATTTATAAGTCACCAACCCCCTGATGTATAGTATTTATTTATTGCCACGGTAATAACCATTTTACATAGAGCAATCAAGAGAATACCTCATGTAGAGCATTTTAAGGTAAATATGAGGGAAGGGTGAATGTGATGAGAGTAATGGATTATGTGACATATACGAGTAGGTTTGTTACCGTCAAAGACGAGCTGATTCGTTTGCCAGGATCAATAATTAGTTAATTATTTTCTTTTGCTTGTCGACAAGCAAAAAGTTATAAACGTTACTTTAAAGATACAAGAGGGTTCTAAACGTGATTTCACGAGTATGCGAAGTTATAAACGTTCTTTTAAAATTAAGAGAAGATTCTAAACGTGATTTCCAGGTATGATAAGAAATAAACGTTCTTTTCATGATTCGAAAAGATTCTAAATGTCCTTTCATGGATGCGAGAACTTGAATCTTTTTGTAAGGATACGAGAAGACTCTCTACCTAATTTTATGAATTAGATTAGATTAGGTTAGATTATTTGAAATGGCGACCATACCACAAGGTAGGTATTTTAAGCCAAGTATGAATGAGGAGTGAATGTAAGATGATTGTGGCGCGATCTGGTAGTCTTGTTACTGACTAAGGCTGGCATGTTCCTTAGACAGGACTGTTAATTAATAGCCCAACAGCCGATGGCAACTAAGGGACCTACAGTTTAACGTGGAATTTGAACCACGGCCTCTGAATTACGAATTGGTCTAATTATGAGGATGGTCTTTGCGGATTAACGTAGTATTCAATAGTGCGGACGTTAATCCACACAACAGAACACCACACCCACCGACCATCGCTCACAACTATCCACAATTCGTGACCTCCAAGTAGCTGGATTACAGGATGACGCCACCATCCCACTCCAAACTTGCTTCTATAGATACGGCTACAAAGTTTTCACAGCCGTCTCCACCGACCGCGGTTGCCGAGAGCGTAGGATTGGGTTTACGCAGCGCAGTGCGCGCCCCGCAGGCGATCCTCTGTCGGGAACTGTTGGCATCGTGACCCGAGATACGGTCTATCTGCGTCCGCGATCTGCGGCGGGCGATCCTCCCACATTTCGGCGACCGTCCGCCCCCGGAGGTATCCTCCTGGGGACGATGGGACGGCGATAAGTCGCAGACGAATGAGGTGACGACTGAGGGTACTGGTGAAATTATGCACTGCTCTTGGAAAACGTTTCTTCAGTTTTCGATGTAATTGCGGACAGCTAATTGATACTATGGGACATTCTGCACTATTGAACACGTTGAAAAGTATACTCAACGTTTACAAAGGGAAATCCTCCGTTTTAAGACGGTATTCAGTTACTATTATAGGTACTAACTATATCAATTATTTTAAACGTGCGGAAATCTTTTGCCGTAGTCTTCTATAAATTTTATTTAAATTATAATTAATTGAGTAATTATTATTGAAAAACGAAGTACAAATTTTACTTACCCTTCAATAAGAATTTTATTTTTATTTGTAAATTTTTACCCATAAACAGCTTATTTACCGATTTTTCCCAATTGAACTATTATTATTTTGGTTTACTACCTTAGATGATACAATATTCCCATATATCTGTATACCATTCTTTATATATCTCTATAAATGAAAATGTGTGTATGTATGTTCTTTATGCGTTGCCAAACTTCTCATCCGATCGCCATGAAAGTTTAGGAAGTTGCTCTATATGTGTCCGGGAGGGTTTTAGTAAAACCTTTTTTTCAACTACATAAGTTTCCATTTTAATGCGTTTTAAATTTCTAATGTTAACCTTATGGGAAGAAAGTTAACAAATACAAATTTTCTACAATCAAAACATTTTTATTTCTTAAGCTACCACTGTTGGTTTACTTCCAGTAGCAATATGCTTTACTATCCAATGCCATCTGAATTATATTACATATATTAATGTAAAACTAAGAAGTAAATAATGCGCTGTACACAATGAACAGATTTATTGGCCACGTTAATAGTTTACGGGTTTTGGAGATTATGTATTTATATTTTTTATTTTGTATCTGATTAAAAGTCACGTGTTTATATGTTGGCCAAATAAAAATAATTACGATGTAATACATATTAGGTTTATTAAAATAATCAGCTGTTGTATATCTAATCAGTATAAAAAGAAAAGTCGTGTTAGTTGCACCATGTAAAACTCGAGAACGGCTGGACAGATTTTAATAATCATTGGTTTTTTGGATTCGATTTTGGATGTTAGATTACGCTATGCCGTTAAATGCCGTGATTCAGAAAATTTTATATTCCCTATGAAAGCCGTATTACAGTTAGGTCTGGTTTGGGTTTAGGTTGGATAAGAAAACTGTGAAGAAATCCACTCAGATTTATTAGTTTTGTGAGAGTGTTTTTAATATGTCTTATTATTTCGGTATTGTTATTAACTATGCCGCGATTCAGAATATCTACACAACGAAGCCGTAATACTATTCGATAGAACATGGCCATCTTAAAGTTAACATCTATTTACTGTTAGGCGTTACGAAGTTCGCCGGATCAGCTAGTTATAGTAAAAGAATTTGATAAAAATATAGATATCATGATATTGAGCTAGGTCATGTCAACTCAAGGTCTTTGAAACGTTTTGCCAACGTATACGCGGCTTGTCAACATTCAAAGTTGAGGTTGTTCAAAACAAGGATGGTTGTCAGTTATGAGTAGTTTCCCGTGGAACGTCGACGTGCCAGCACGGCGCACGCGCGATGTCAGCACGTGCGTGCAGACCGCAGTGGCTAGAGCGCATGCGCGGTAGCTCACAGCTCACAGCACAGAGCGACAATGGCCCCCATTATGACGGTTAGCGAGTTTCCACGGAAAGGTGTCGCGCTGGGCGTGTAACTGTCCCCGCATTCCGCAATGCACCTGCCCGCGGGTACCGTACTCTCGGACAATCGCCTAACGTCCATAATATACTATACTGGTATAAGCGGGTAGTCAGATTCATATTTTCGGCGACTACTGTCTGACTCCGGTGTGGTGTTCATAATGCAAGCAGGTTAGATTAGATTAGATCAACCATACTACAATGTAGGTATTTTAAGCCAAGTATGAATGAGGATCGAGTGTAAGATGATCTTGGCGCGATCTTGTAGTCTTTTTACTGACTAAGGCTGATTGGACTGTTAATTAATAGCCCAACAGCCGATGGCAACTAATGGGCCTAAGGTTTAACTTGAAATCCGAACCACGGCCTCTGAATTACGAATTGGTCTAATTATTAGGATGGTCTTTGCGGATTAATTTCGTAGTATTCAATAGTGCGGACATTAATCCACACAAGAGGACACTACATCCACCAGGTTGTAAGCGGTACCTGCCCAAATCTACACACATACATAATCACAACATACGTCATCGTACACAAGTCAGGGGAAATAAGTTAGTTAACACCACATAAATAAGTTAATCTCTACTTACAGTGAACACGGTCATATTTTCCCACAACTTCTTGCAGACGGAAGTACTCTTTTTTAATAATTTTCAGGACAGACCCAGACACTTTTTATTTTATTCTATTCAAAATTGAAAATAAGTTCATTAAAAACTGAGCGAGTTACCATTCAACTCCAATTCAACCCGAAGAGAGAGTGCATGTCACATTGAGGTGTCTCACATGACATATGGTATTTGTCGTAATATGCTTGAGTGAGTGACATTTTTTATTTTATTATAAGGACATATGCAATAAACATTTAAATTACATATGCAACAACATTTAAGATATATTTTGCTAGTATTTTGAAAACAAAGAGATTTTCTTGTTTACACATAGATGTAGGCAAATTATTTTTAAAACATCATAAAAACAGATAATGAATAATCATAATATTTAAATTTCAATAGATTAAATTATTCGATAGACAATTTATTATTAATTATATTATTACGTTTCATAAACATGGTTGGAAATTAACATTGTTGAATCCTGAAAACGCTTCTTGGTTACGGGAACGCTTTTAGGTGCCGGCAGAATTTAAATGAAATTATATTTATAATTATGTTTAATTCTACTCTTAGACAGTATTTGAATTGTGAAACGACTGTTGGTGATGGCTTGCTCACAAATGAATACTCCGATAGCCATTAAATTCATTTGTCGATATCCGTAGAATGAATTCATTTAAATTTGAACACAAGAGCTAAAATCCTTAGTTCGACTAGCATGTTGTCTGAAACCAAAATGAACAATTCATACCGGTAAAAATTTGACTTCGACTGCCTGCGCGCAGGTGCAATAAAACACGGCGCACACTTATTTCTCTTATACATGGTATATGGAGAAAGTATTGTTCTTGAAAAAATTTGGAATTGGAGTTGAGAGTGGATATATCTGTTTTGAGGCTTTCAGAATACAAAAAAGTGGTTTTCGGACCGATATTTGTCGGTCTGTGTACAAGATCATCGTCCAATCGGACTGATCATCCGATTTTTATGAAATTCGGATGAACTTTGGCTATATAGGATGAAGTAAACACTCACGTCTCCCAACACCACTTAATATATTTACACTGATATTGTAATTATATACAAACGGTTAATACATACAAAAGTTGTTAAATTGGAACGAATGCATGGGAATAGTTATTTATTTATAAAGAACAAAGTAAAGATAAAGCAAAATTAATAAATCAACAAATACATTTTGATTCTGCAAGAACGTATAAAAATCTGTTTCCGGAACTCAGCCAGCCAATTAATACTACCTAATAATGCTACCTCCGACGCCATGACAGGAACTTCCGGTAGCCAATAGTATCTAAGCAGGGACGCCATCTTGTTTCTTTCAGTCTCCGTTTGGGCCTGATGATGTCCGGTGTAACTGGACGAAATCGATCGTGCCAATTTCACATTTTGTATATATGTTTATCGTTTGTATATAATTACAATATAAGTGTAAATATATTCAGTAGTGTTGCAAGACGTGAGTTTTTAATTTATCCTATTGAAAAATCAACACGTATAATGCTAATCAAGAAGTTATTTGGCTATATCTCCTAAACGTTTTTATTTTATTTTTTAAGAGTAGTTTAAGAGTAATATAAAAATACAAATTTTTCAAAATCTGTTCATTAAAATTTAATGGTTTACAGTTATTTGGATTTGTTATTTGGAACCCACTTTTTTGGATTCAGGGGACCCCAAAACGGATATATCCAATCTCAACTCAAATTTAAAAATTTTGACGAAAACAATACTTTCTCCATATACTATGTATAAGGGGAGAAGGTAAAATCCATTCACAGACCTCGTAATCAAGCATTATTGATCAATTAAAATTTTCAATAACTATCACAAGAACATTTAAACCACAAAATATACTTTAATCGCTTTAATGTTGCGGTTTATCTAATAGTTCTCAAATAAACTCTGGTCGGCGAGCCAAATTGATTTTCCGTTATTGTCAGTTTCCATTTTATCAGATTCCGCGTCTATCACCTTTCTCTCGCGGCGACGTGGCGGATGGCATTCTCAGCATCTCGCCACTAACGTAACTAGGTCACTGACAGCTTTGATTAACAATCCTCCACCAATATTGAGGGGCTGGTCTAAGGGTAAACCCACCGTAAATGGCTTTTTAACTGTTCTGTTACACTAATTGGGTACAACAAAATTAAGTTAAGCCCAAATTTCTCAAAAACGGCTCTAACGATTTTGATTAAAATTTGATAGTTTATTAAGCACAGAATACAAAATAATTTGACACCACTCCCATGTCTGTAAACATGACAGTTCAAAAGTTATTGGCTTTTAAATGTTAAAAAAATCCAATTTTTAAATTTTCAGCGAAACTAATAAAAGTAAAGTATAACTTGACTGGCACCATTGAAACCAGCTTAAAAACTAAACAAATTAGTATGTTGAATTATTTGTCTACGTCAAACGGTTCCAGAGAAAAGTTAAATTTACTGTCCATGATAAACGCAGTATGTTGTCTGTAAGCGTCCAATGTTATTCTTATGGAGAATATTAAAAAAATCAATGTCTTCCTTATTTTCCAACCGTTTTCCACGAAACGTGGTATGAAGCGTGAGGTAAAATTACCCAACAAAACCAACTCAAAAAAGCTTGGTATTACCAGGGGGGAAGGTTCCCCCATACAATTTGAACAGTTAATTTGACTTTGTCTCTCTTGTTTTTATTTTCAGTAATGGAATTATTATTTTTGAAACAATAAATTATTAAATGATATTTAGATAAACTTTGAAGAACATTATAGTTTTACTACAGATTGTTGTTTTTATATTTACTTATGGGAGAAAGTATGCGTCAGTCCACTGATACCGTTTATTTAAAGACGGAATGGTGTTATGCCGAGACGAATCCTTTCCCGATTTGAGGCCATAGCTACCGCCATCCCTGCGTCAAGGAATTCGGGCCGAGGACTTAGGGCTTCGAGGTTTACACCTCTTATGGACCCTACATCCGTTTGTTGTTGGGAGTTACCTGGTCGGGAGGGGCGATTTTCATGAAATGAATGTGGGAAACTACTTATACTTTTGAGCTTAAATTTTGGGAACGTGTGTGAATAACAGAACTTTTTCACGTAACCTATGAGAAATTTGGAAATAACAAAAAATTTCAAAAAAACACATCTTTGATCTGATAATCTTATAAAATATGTCATTATGGAGGTCTAAGAATATTACAAAAAACGTAATTGGTCACTTAGGAAGCTTCAATATGCGTAACGGATAAGCGACACTAGCGCCGATCTAGCGGATTTCAGTTGTAACTATAGCTGCTCGCAACAACTTAAATCTTAATGCTTTGACTGAGAAAAAAACGTTGAAAGATTTGAATTACATGTAATTAAAGTACCTAGCACACGTACCAAGTTCAGAACTATTTGTTGTATAGGATTGTAAAAACATCTCGCCACCAGTTTACACACAATGTAATTATAGTTACATTCTAAAAGTTAACGTGTTATATATGATTTCCACATCGTATGGCTCCGTTTGACAGAGTCATTGCCAGGAACAATCTGCCTCAGCTTTCCTGAGAAAGTAATTAACTTATCTGATTCGCCGGAGCTCGAAATAGTCCCCAATTTTCCGCAACCTTGCGTTATATCCGCCTAACCACACCGGAAACGGCGACTTGGCCCTACAAATCGGAGGTAATAATCTGTTTTAGACTAAATGGTTCTCAATCATTGGTAAATTTACCCAGTAAATTATTGATGGTTACAGAGAAGTGAAGAACAAAAAAATAAAAAATAAATCCGAGATGTGTTGGATAAATTTACTCACGAATTTGATTTTGTACTTGCCCAATTTTACGCTTTTATAGCAATACGATGGGGTGTCTCTAACACAAATTATGAAGAAGTAATTCGACGTAAATTAATCTTACAGGAATAAATTCACAATGTAAGAATGTAGGAATCCGTGTAAAAATTTGTTCATTTAATTATCAATGGAAGAGAAGTCGAAAAGAATTTAGAAGCACCCTTTTTATGGACTTTACTGCTCATATCTTTATGAAAACTTGATACAATATTTAACAAATTGTAAACAAATCGCAATTGTAATTTTCAGGTTTTTATGTGTTTTATGAGTTTTACGCCTTTTTTCTAGATTTGTGTGAAAAAGCTTTACTATAGAATCAAATTATGATAAAAAAAACTATTAAATGTTTGAAAAATAGCATATACTTTTAGTACTATTTACTATTTATTAATCGAAAATTATTAAAACAGAAGAAATATCTTTATCGGAAAAAATCATAAAAAGGAAATTTCGGAGCTCAGATTCGTAAGGTTTTAAGCAAGATTTATAATAGTGAAAGTCTTCATATTTTATAAAACTTCTGATCTCTTCCCCGGATAGGTTTGCTTGCTGCAAAGAAATAAGGAGATCTAAAGAGAATGTTTAAAGTTGATATTTGACTTTTCAACTATCTAACGGAGATCTCACAGACCAGCACAACAGCAATAACAGTGTCCTAACAATGTCATGAATACATGAATGAAACATAAACATCGACTTATGCAAAAACTGTTAACGGTTGCGAATAAGCAGAATTCGAACCTAACGGCAACTGATCGGTCAGCACGTGCCAAGGTGTGAAGTAGTAAAGCCAAAGCGCACTGTCTACTCTGCAAATCAGCTGTTCTCTGAACGAACTCCAGGTTGAAACATACCACATTGTAAATATTTTGTAATTCAAATCCATGATTCCGATATAGAATTTTCACAAAACAAAGGAAACTCAGTTCCAAGAACTTGATGAACATAACCTAGTATACAATTTAATTCCTAGTGTTAAACTTTTTATAAATCTCCAAAAACGAATTCTGTACAAACAGTTCAAATACCATTCTTTAGTAAACATTTCAGGAAAAATAATTGCAAGACATAATCCTGCATATTAATTGGAACAATCATTTATAAAATATAATATTATTTTTGTTATATAAAACAATCCTTGTGACCTAGCAGGCAGGAACATCTTGTGGAATATTTATTATAAATAAAATAAGAAAGTAAACTGACAGTACTGCAATTTGGTTAGTTCTCGTATCTCTCTGGGAGTCCATTCCTCGACTCCCAGCAGAACTTGAACACTTAGTACGAACGACTATAGTCATTCGAGCAGAAAGGATTGAACCTCCTTCGTCCATCTGGAGGAGTGGTCGGAAGGAAAGGGACTACGCGCCTGAAGGTCAAATGGGCGGGGAGTTGAACTCCGAAGTGATGGAGAGCTCCGAGAAGTAAACTCCATTGATGCTTAGAGTACTCAAGGGGACGTTGATTTAAGTTAAATTCTATTAGCAATTTTATTGTTTCAGGAGTTTTTCAAAAACTGAAATGGCGACATACTCAAGTAGGTATTTTAAGCCAAGTATGGTAAATAATTGTATTTTGCTGAAAATAGTAACGAGAAAAACAATTAGATTTCAAGATGCAGTTTCTAATGACTAACGAGTGTAAGATGATTGTGGCGCGATCTTGTTGTCTTGTTACTGACTAAAGCTGACATGTTCCTAGCAGTCAATAGCCTAGAAGTCAATGGAATTGATAACCTAAAAAGTCTAAACGAAGTCACATAGTTAAGACTTTATCATTTGACATATCCACCAAGGATCATGCATAAGAGTCTGTTCACTCCTTGTACAACTTTGGCTCTAATCCAAGAATAAATAAAAGATTTCAAACGAAACCACACCGCTTTCGGTCATTTGGCAGTCACATCAAGGGACCGACACACCTTAAGGTGGTGCGAACGAAAAAATCTACTATATTAAAACATCATAATCTGAACGTGTATTTGTTGAGTGTATCATCAATATACTTTAGCATAAGTTATCAAGTTTTAGGTGAAAACCTTTCGAGTTACAGGGTAATTATTTAAACTAAAATGTTTTTGAGCTGAAATTTAGGGAACGTCGATGAATAACAGATCTTTTTATGTAACCAATGTGAAATTTTGAAAAAAGAAAAACGATTTTCGTATACCACAGTAAGTGATTTTTAACGCCACATTTTTGCCCGGATAATCTTATGAAATATGTTTTTTTGGAGGTATAAAGATTAAGGAAAAATTGTTATCTTAAACAAGTCACTTAGGAAGCTTGCGCGAAACAATCACGTAATGCGTAACGAATAAGCGACACTAGCGCCGACCTAGCGGATTTCAGTTGTCCCTAACACCGCTCGCGCCGCCTTAAGAGTGACTTTCTCACCTTTTTTTAATTCTGACTCATACTGAGTAAACCATAAATCGCAAATCTCAAACTATCTCACGCAGCTACGACTGATATATTTGAGACCTGCAGACAGAAGTCCCTCCGCTCCAGAGACGTGGCCGGGAATCAATCAGTCCATCCCGTTGGCGGCTTTGTTCCCCCAGGACCTCGTATTCCCGAGGGTTTTTGCCTCCGGCTCGATCTGCTGTGAAATTGGTCCTCCGAGGTTCACCGGCCCTCCCACCTCTCGTAATTCCTGTAATGGACGCCGACTTACTTCCGTTAAGACAGGGCTCCGAACGTCTTCTTCACCCCGGACCGTTTAGTTGAAACAGACTTTAAACCAGCTTTACGATCGGATTTCTTCTGTTTCCAAATATGATTTAATTTGGTCTTGAAAAACGCTCAGAGTTTTAAAATTCTGAACCACAAATCAAATAAAATTAAGAGGCTTTTGGTGTCGCGCGTGTTCTGTTTGGTGGATGTTAATTTTTTTTTACTTGTAACAGTTGACCACAATTACTGGAAAATGTAGTCAACTCATATTCCTTGTTTGTATAATTAAATTACTGTATTGTGTTTTTTACGAGGATTGACATTTTTTTATTTTTTCATTTTGTTGTTTTTTTATTCATTTTTTCATTTTTTGATTTGTTTTGTTGTTATTTCATTTTCATTTTTTTATTTTAGTAGAAACTAAAGGGGATTGTCATGTTCCATAATATAAATATATTCATTCATTTCGGTGTGTGGTGTAGTTCACAACCTCTCTGGTGAGGAGGTAAACTGGCTTTACCTTCAGCGAGAACATTCTCGTGACTTGGCTATTGTTTGTTTTTATCCATTATGCCTTTCATTTTTTTTGTTTATTTCATTAAAGTCACAATGACGCATCCTAGAGCTATATGTATTGTAATAAACAATTGTGCTTATTATTGCGATTAATGATTATCATTGTTATTAATTGTAACATTTAGAGTCTTAGTTTCCAAAAATGAGTCAAAATATTGAAAACAGCTTACAACTCGCTCCCTTGTGGTGATCTGCGATGACTTACCTGAAAAAATTGTACTGTGTTAATAATTCATCAAGCAATGTAAACTTAAATACGTAATAATACACAAGCTTAAATAAATAGCTAATAAATTAACTGATTAGTGAAATCGAATAATCAACTATGAGTTAACTTCCTCATATAAAAGAATGAAATGTATACTACATTATTTTTTTATTTTAGTAAAAACTAAAGGGGATTGTCATGTTCCATAATATACGGGTGATTTTAAAATACTTTCTCCTCTACTTGTTTTCTACAGTATATATTTAAAATTAGTTTCAATTATGGCATTCATTAATCAGCTACATATCCTAACTTTTTCAGTATTTAATGCAATCTAATTTTTGGTGACTCTTACAACCTAGACCTATGTACATCTTTAAAATAGATCAACATTTTTTAATTTCAACTGCACCACTGTTTTCAGCTGGGACAGACATTGTTATTTGATATGTCGTATGATAAGCTTCTAATGAAAACTTTTATGTTGACTCTTACAGCCTATATCTGTCGATATATTGAAAACGGTGCATTTTTTAAATTCAGATTGTGGCATTGTATTCAGGGGATAAAGACAGTGTTATTTGACATTTCAGATGACTTCTCATTAAGAATTTTAAAGTTGACTCTTACATCGTGAACCTCAGGAAACTCTTTAGAAGTACTGAAAAAGTTATGATATGTACCCATTTAATGATTCCCAAGATTGAAAATCACTTTAAATAAAAATTGTAGAAAAAAGTAAGGGGGAGGGAATTGAACACAAAGTATATTTTTCCTTGAAATGAAGACGCAGAGCTCATTATGAATCGGTACAAATGAATGCTTTCAAACCAAACGAGGCATACATCTACCGTAACGAGGTTGTATATCTATTAGACAGTAGGTTAAAATAAAAATTAAATAAAATCTTACGTTTATATTTATAATGAACTAGTGGGAAGTTACGTGTAATGGATTTAATGACATGCAACATTGTTACTTAAAAGGTCAAGTGGTTTTATTTTTAAGGTCATATTAGAAGACTAATGAACAAAGACAATAGATTTAGGGTAGAACTGTAAAATAATATCAAAATGTGTCAATATCGAACATATGACCTTCAGATTATGAAGATTATGATCGTGAAGTCAGGCCTACCAACCAGTGTAGCATAAGGTAGTTAAAATAAGATCAACCTCTCAAACCAGTCCCAATATTCAAAGTCAACTTGCTTGTTGTTGAACCGAAAGTTAATTTTCCCTAGAGGGCTACAGGATAATGACAATATGTATTTTGAAAATAAGTGATGTATCCATGTCTCGGATGAATTCCCAATTAGGTGAAAGTTTATTACCAAAGATGCGCTAAAATAGTTAAACCATTCCAAGAGTTATGAGCCAAAACAACGTAAATACTGCATCTTGTTCGAAATACAAAAATATACCCCCATTTAGTAGGCTTACTTTTGTAGAGCACTGTTGCAGAGAATTACTTCATACTATGATAAAATTCCCTCAAGAATATTCATAAATAACATCACTAATATACAAAATAGCTAGTATTTGCATATAAATTGTATTATAATCCTATATAAATCTATAAAGTATTGTTGGTTGTATTAAATATAATACATGTAATAGGTAGGTAAGGTAAGTCAGTTTGTGGCAGTGTTTTTCTTGGTTATGTCTACGCCAACGGCATTTACAGGAGAATTATCAAACACTTGTAAGGGAAAGTGGTCAAAACCCATTAAAGTTTGTGGACATCCCAAGAATCAAACCCATGACCTCTTGCACCGATGTCCAAGACGCTAACCGTTAGGCTAGCAGTATGTCTGCTACGAAAACTCCGAACGTTTGATTGAAGGCCTTGGTTCGGATCCTGGAGTCGCAAATCGGTTTTATCAATAATGTCCACCTCGTTCTGTGTCAGCTAACCCATATCTTAGATCGATCGAACTTAAGTATATGTCTATGGGCGGGAAAGTGATATTCAAAAGAGGTACCCTCTTCAAATCCCAAAAGTGTTGGGGTTTCTGTCTGGAATGGTTTTAGTAAACTGAAAAAATAAAAAGTATAAATTTGGCAAAACTGCTGATTTTGTTTAATTTACGGTAAATCTGTGCTCCCATCCACGTTCTGCGATTACAGAAGTATTCCGTTGGTCAAACGAGGCACGTTGCAGTCCCGAAATGACGTTTCGTCGCGGACTCCCGGCACCGTCACGTTATCAGCGGAGCTGCCCCAGTTCCCCCCCCCAGGCCCAGGACCCCCGCCGTCGACGAGCCACTGTCAGTCGCCCGCGGTCCCTCCCATCGGACGTCCGAGTGTTACCTAGCTCCGGAGGATACGCCGCGCTCTCGTACCTCGTACTTCTCATACTATACCCTCGACCACGGACTTAACCCTCTGCTGTGGTTCTGTGGGAAATAATATTACAATTTAAGTGTGAGTATACAATTTTGTGAATTTTATAAATTTCTGGTTGTATATGTACATAAGATTTTTTATATCCAATCTTTTCCAGTTTCCCAATCAATGGCCAGAGCAATGCAGCCTTGTATTTCGATAAAAAAACGTTCGTTATAAAATTATTTTCCCTTTTTTTGGTCACATAAATTTTTTAGTCAAAGACTTCTTGGCTGTTGGGCTATTAGTCGACAGTCCTTTCGAAAAAATCACAGCCTACACTTGACTTCAAGATCGCCCCACAATCATCTTACACACATTTCTCACTTATATTTGGCTTAAAATACCAACCTGGGTAGCTAACCGTTTCAGTGAAACGTTTTCAAAGTAAGACTTAAGTAGTGTAAACGAACCATTTATAAATCAATCAAATTAACTATTACAAATCATCTAAATGATTTAATTTCTAGTTATTATTTTGTTGTATTTATTTGAAAGTTCTTTAGTTTATTATTTCATCTGAAAAAAACGTTATTGACACGTTACAAACTTCACGCAGAAGCTAAACGAAATTAACTGCATACTTAATATACACACAAAGTAGGCTACCTTCCACATGTACTACTACTGTCTACTGCTATAAAAAAATTTTTGTATTATTTATATTTTTGCCATTTTCATTCATTCTAGTAAGTTCATATCGTCAAATAAGAAATAGAGGAATAAGTATACGAGTATTCCTAAATAAGAGACATTGTGTTCTATTACAATCTTACTATGTGCAAATGAAACTTTGTATTGTTGAAAAAAACAACCTGATGAGATTACTTTTACTTTTTAACACTTATTGAAATATTTACAGTTAATAGTCCAGTTATAATGGCTTACAAAACCTGGCAAATTTATTTTATTCTTCACATATATATTCCTTTACTGTAAAATAAGTATATTATTTTTCTATTTTGTTCAGTATCACACTTATTTAAAGTCATTAAGTATTCATCGTAACTTTTACTAGTTTTAAAAGTCATTAATCACAAAATCGCTTAAACCTAGTTAGTTAATAGTGCGTTTAGTAGTTAATATTACAAGAGAACATGGAACAAGAAACGTCCAATTAATCAAAATAACTTTATGTAGTAAAATAAACTACAAGAAATAACATTTACCTTAACTATAAAAAATTAGAAGTAAATTTATATTTTTGTGTTTTTCCAATATTCTAATATAGTTGTTAAAGTATTTAAGCGTATAAACTAAGCAAACCTTTTTATATAGAAGAAAATAATTAACTATTATTCCACCATAAGGTTACTTGCGTTATAAAAACATTAAAAAATAGCCCAACAACAGTTTTCAATATCCACTAACATGACTTCACGGCGTTGTGATTTTCAATTATTATCCTTAATGGTGCTACTAAAATACGGAAAATTAAAAAAATCCTTACTAGAATAATAAATAATCCGTACAGTACATCAAAAAATATTGCATTTGTTCAAAAAAATTAATTTGGTCTAATTGTTTTATTGTTTGTTTCATTTTGTTATATTTATTTTTTTATTATTGTTTATTTTTTGCCAAATATTTTTACAAACTGAGAGCAATGTTTCCAACAGAATGGAACGTTTTCTTTAGTGAGGGTACGATTATAGTTATGTGCCGTGGGTTCCATCACTGCAGCTTATTGAACTGGTCAGTTTTCAACGTTTAGTCTTAACTTAACTAGTGAGTATTCACTTCTCGGCAAAGGTGGAAATCGACAACGCAGTTTACGTCAAAAAGGTCTGAATTCAGTTCATACAGTACTGTTATCACTACATATTTTACACTTTGAATGCAATCGCAAAAATGCGGCAATAGCTGAGAGTCACACAGACTTAAAAAAAGAAGAGCGTCAGACCTATTACACAACCTTGTGGTACCCCAATTCCATTTTTACCTGTTGAACCAACACATATTAGTTCTCATGAGGAGTACATTACTTGAAGGAGTACATTTTGGTTCCCTGAAAATCCCGGGAACCTCCTCACAGCAGTAGCGATTATTTACGTCCTGTTTCCGACAAGTGGACACCAGCTTTGTGACCGTGGAGACGGGTCATCCGGACAAAACAAGCGGAGCAACGCGACGGAGAATCAGCGATTAACCGAGGTTTCCTCTGGTCCTTTGCCCGCGTCGCGGCTGCACGGACCCAACAAAAGGCGGAATTAGTTGCATTGCCGTCGCGTGGAATCACGATAATAGCGGGGACGGACGCCGTGGTGAACGACCTGACTGCGATAGTGGCCTTCCGTACACAACGGCGCCGACCATGCTGGTCGCTTATCACCGGAGTGTGCAGGACACTGGATGCTACTAGGCTTCGCATTGGGTCCGATACTGTTCTTTTCAAATGAAATTAATTCTAACTTCTGAACCGAATCCCCATGGCGGTGGCTCATTCTAAAATCTCCTGGATCAGGTACAATGGACAAAAAAGTGCTACATGAAGATATGAAGAACTATATAAATCTCAGCAATTGTTGGAATAACCACTGGTCACACTCACAGTCTGTTGAGTAACTCCTCAAAGAAATCGTCTGAGTCAGACTGGTCAATTTTGAGTCTACGACATAAAATCGGAAATTTTAGAGCACGTGTGATATGGCTCACTAGAAAAATTTTGATTTTTCTATGAAGGTCGAAGTAAAATCCAAAGAAATAAAGTACTAGACATTTACAAGTTACTAAATTAGGTGAACATCCTATAACAACGAAAGCAACCTATATAACACCCAATAGATTTAAATTATTTGGGAAGATATAACCCAAAAAACATCAATAAAAAATGCCATAATCGAGCTAAATTAATCAAAATAGTTAATCAAGATTAGCCGATAGGCGAAAATACACAGAGAAACTAAAAAAATGTATTTTGTAAATAGAGCATACTTTTTTATTTTATTATATATTTCTTTAAGAAACATTTTATTTTTTGGTGAATTACATGTATTATATTTTGGTGTATTCATATGCACAGTTTGTGTATTGAATAGGTAGTAATCTTCATATGGATCTCTCCTGCTGTCAAAAACGTATTAATTAGATTATTATATTCTTTCCACACAGAACAGGCCACACAGAGCGAAGGCGTGTTGACACTTTGTCCAAGAATTTAAGCCATTTTTAATGTTTTCTTTAATCGAGGCATCCGCTAATGACGTACAACTCGCCGGAAAGAATCCGACCGCCTGTTCTGGTTCATGGCTTTTTGATTAGATGCTTTCAAAACTACAAGGTTCGTTAGGTTGGACAGTAAAAGTAAAGCTCGTAAGGAATCCAATTTTTTATCGATGGAGTAAATAAATAGAACGTGACGCGTGACGCGAGGAGCGTAACCAACCTGTATCATATATGCGTATACTTAGTTCCCTCTCTTATCTAATCTTATCCGAAGAAAACTACCCCGGTCTTGACATACATAGAGGAAGTACAGTTTGATTTGTATAAAAACAATGTTCATCAGTTTGGAAAAGTGCGGAGAGAGAAGCTCAGTCTTTAAAAAGTCTATATTTACTTCCCTGAGGGAAATAGGTTAGATCATGGATATGTGTAAAGGGGAGGTGTTCAGTTCATCTAAACAGCTGTTCTTATAACCTAACTATGACGTCACTAACCAAATGATGTCATTGTTTCAAATTTTGGTCGCAAAAATTTCCAACATCTCCTGAGCAGAGCTAATACATATATATGTCGAAAAACATAATCTGCTACAATGAACCTATCAAAGAAAAAAGGATTGTATTTTTATTTGAAAAGTTTGTTTTATCTTTAAAAACAACCCTACTATCCATCACCATGAACCTACGAACCGTGCGGTGAATTAAAGTGAGCGAGGTACCGTTGGGTGTGAGTTACAGGCGCGAGCCAGAGGTCGCCGCTTATGATCTGACAGTAGTCGTCCGCCACTGGTTTAGAACCAGGCGTTTGACTTACTGGGCTAGCGTGCTAAACCCCTGAGCTCCCGCTTCAATTGATCTTACCACCTTTTGGCTATCCACAGTTACATAAGTAACATTAGACAGCTTCACTTAAACACCTAATAGTAGTTGGGAATTATTATAGTACGACCCAAATAAATCCTTTTGACACTGTATATTCTCGTGCGAAATTCAGTGTCATCGTGAAAATTTATTTTAAAAGGTGTAAAGAGTTAATTAATTAATGTAAAATGACTACACGAGAGAATTTTCGTTTCCATCAACGAGGGCAGAGTCCACGTCATCCGCTTGTAGGCTAAGGGCCATGGACCCACCGTTATCACAATAACAACAGTCATCGAAGCGTCTTCGATTCCCAAACCGTTCGCTAAATTTGGCCATTGCTTTCTTCTGCGTTCCCACTGATTCCGCTGAGAAGAGAAAGCCTATTGACAACGTATTCTGATGGTAATTCACCACTATTTTGTTTTAGCAGTAACGTTCGACCCCGATCGTGAGTGTGTGTAAGTGATTGGGAGCTGAACTCCCAAAACTGCGAACTCATCCTGGGCGGATGTAAATAATGTTCACTAGGGTCACCTAACATTAAATTTGTGAAAGACAGTTCATTGTTAGTGATAATTATCACAATAGTGTACAAAAATCCAGTAGTGTATTCTTAAATACTGATAAGGAAGGACATTAATTCGACCGACTGTTAATGTTTTCTTATCCACCCAACATCCTATTCCACCGAATATTTCCTCAGTAGTGTGCAGAGTTCATCGCACATTCTCCACCGATAATCGCGTTGGCCGACGGGAGAATGGAAGACGCCCGTTTATCTAGGGGACGGCGGAACGTGAGGCGGGAGCGTGCGCCGAGATACAAGGGCGATTAGTCTAATTAGAATAGGAATAGCGGACACTAGTCGAGCACACGAGCTATGGCGTACTGTGGTGTATGGCATTCGTGGTCTTGGCTTACGGTCGTTTGGTGAGTCGGTAAATAAATAGTCTTTATTTATAGCGCTCTTTAAAGTTAAAACCTCGCTTTACAAGATCTAGTGTGTATTTTCTTTAACCTCATGTACCCACCACCATGGGCCTACTAGATCTGTGCGGTGAATTAATGACAGCGAGGTACCGTAGCGGGGTGAGTCACATAGGCTAGTCAGATAAGGAGATGACCGCTAATGATCTGATAGGGGTCGCACATTCGGTAGGTATTTTATTTTACTTATCATAGGACAAGTGTCACAGAAATTAAAAATAAAATACAATAAAAAATACTTGTTTAGTCTATTATTGAAAGAAATAATACTCCAGCCTTTGAAAGTCTGAGTTATGCCCAAAGGCCATCCCGCTTTGTACCTCGGAAAGTTCGGAAGTTGTTTAATACTCATCGATAAAAATTAAAGGAATAGCCATTTTTCAATTATATATTGTACTTCGATTACACTGACAAAAGGAGGGCCGAACTTTTACCCGAGCACTATAGTTATCTTTAATCATCTGAAATAGAGACTGGCCATTTCCATAATCTAGGAAAAGAAAGCTAGGCGGGATTAAAGGAGGATAGAATTAGAATTGAAATTCTCGTTATTGCCCGACGTAGTTTCCCCGTATGTAATTGGAAGTCCACTTTCAGTGGAGCGCCCCAGGATTGACTTCTGCATAATAATGGCTCGGGTTACACAGCGTACCGCGCCTACACGGAGCAGAGAATAGGAACCGACCTGGATCTCCGGTGGAGATGAATTGTTGATATAGGAGTTACCAAACGATCTAAATTTGTTCGCAGAAGTAGTTCAGACTCCTATTAACGAGAAATTCACAAGATGCCTCCTGATCGGAACTAGTTCCACGGAGTAGTTCCGACTTCGATTACAAAGACATTCCCGTGTTACTGACTGATCGGAACTAGTTCCCCTTGAGTAGTTCCGACTCCGGTTACAAAGACATCCTCGAGGTACCCACTGATCGGAACTAGTTCCCCGGAGTAGTTCCGACTCCGGTTACAAAGATATTCCCGAGTTACTGACTGATCGGAACTAGTTCCACAGAGTAGTTCCGACTCGGGTTACAAAGACATTCTCGAGGTACCCACTGATCGGAACTAGTTCCACAGAGTGTTCCGACTCGGATTACAAAGACATTCTCGAGGAACCCACTGATCGGAACTAGTTCCACAGAGTGTTCCGACTCGGATTACAAAGACATTCTCGAGGAACCCACTGATCGGAACTAGTCTCTATTTCGATTACGAAATCGACTGAACGCCCAGAGTTGTCAGTCTCTCACAATCGTCCTTACCACCAGAACTCGCTTAAAATTAACAGGAGTTATTGCCGTCAAATCGTTCCTCAAAACTACTAAGAAAAACAGTTCTTCTTCTTATTCATTCCGATTGTTGTATTATGAAAGACACTATGGAGTAAGAATTATAAATATTATGGAGACAGAACGGATTGTAGATCTCAGTTTCTTGTAGATCTTTTAAATCAAATGGCCTCTCGGAACTTCGAACAAAAAGATAAACTCTTGTTCATCAATACTATTCTCATCTCAAATGCTATTCTCATTCAGTCAAACATATTACTTTAACGTAATTAGTTTATTAATCAAATTTATATTTATCTCCCTCTTTAGAAAATGTTATAAAAATATTACTTTTAGAGTTAACGCTAATGGTAAAAGTAACTAGTTTCAACCTTAGAGTCGGTGTCGGAATTGTTGTTCAGAGCAAAGAGTAACTATTTTGGAGCAGTTATTTCCGAAGTTATAATCTCTGATCATATCCCGGAAATATGTTTCGCGGAAGAAACGTACTGAGCTCTGTTCTTCGCTCTTACATAAAAAGGTTCCCTTGAAAAAAATCAAGATCACCCGAAGCGAGCTGTCGAGGTTGCCGAGCGTTCAACAGATTCACTTTAATGACGGAAAACCGTCGAGGCATAGTACGAGAGCAGAGAAGACTGCATTCTTGCGGCAATCTCCAGTAATACGAGACAGTTACCAGCTACAGCTCGTGGGTACCGAGCTACAGCTCAAGTGCTACAGCGCCGTGGGGCGACGGTACGGTACACGCTGTAATGGTATAATAGCTCAGATATATCTTCACGCATCTAACCCACTTCCACCCCGATTTGTCGCTTTTTACTCCCAGTGTCGAACAAAGCGCAGGCCATACATCAGTCTGCAGTCTGGTTAATTTGCGCTCTCTCTTTTCCAATTAGTATTCAAATTTTCTGGACTCGTAACGTGTTGGTACGTTGAGTAGCTTAATTCTTCCTGGTAAAGTGGTTGTTTTTCATTCATACTATCTCAATATGGCACAAATGGGTCAGCTGTACTACTAAAATAATCTCAATCCAGAGAGCACTTAACTCACTTTGGACCTGAAGGTATCAAGCAATAATTGAGGCTTCGGAATATGTCTCAAGTTATTTACAGCCCAGTTTCAGTCGCCGGATTTCCACACAAACACAAAATACCCTGCTAAATTTCAGAAATTCACGTGCCGAAGAGTAACAGTATAACTTATACCTAACCCTAATATGGCTAATGAAGTGGCTAAAATATATTTCTTCACATTTAACCAGAACTGTTTCGCTTCAACTTCTTCCTATAAGATCAAACAACCTATGATTATTGTAATGCTAGTTATACAGGAGTAAAACAAGTAGCTATACCTTCTTCTACGTCAAACCTTTTTCATCATACGACTGCCTACGTCATCGACCGGAACCGTTGTACACAATATTTCAGGCTTGATCTAGTACGTTGTGGTGTCATCACATAGCGATAAGCTATTTGTGGTTGGCCAGATTTGAACCCGGGATCACGTTCTACCCCTAGACCAGCATGCTCCCCAAGGCACTAAAGGCAGGACTATTACGTTGAATTTAGATTACAGACTAATAATTAAGAATTACTTATAGTGATATCAATATATGATTTTAGGACGACAAAAATCATTAATCAGCTAGATAATCCAAACGTTTCCGCGCGAACTAAATGGAACAGCTGTGAGTTTAACTTCATCAAAATGTCACTTAAACTTTCACAAACTTTCTCCAAGATTTTCAAAAAACAATTTACAACGCCGTGACGGCTACTTTCTGCAATAAAAGAATTAATATGCGTTGTTATTACTAGGAGGCAGGCGGTATAGCTTTCTACGAGCTTCTCGCTGCAGCAGCAGACGTTTATGTTAATTACATATCATATGATAATGATATTCTCATCAGGGGAGTCAGAAATTAAATAAACACAGGGTGTTACCTGAAGAAAACTAATTAATTTCCGACACTGAAATTAATTTCCATTCTCACTGTCTAATGTTGTAAAATTTCATGTAACATATTTATGATTCTGTTTACAGATTTTTAGAAATTTAAAAATACATATATGCTCTTTCATTACAAATAAACAAAATATTTGAATTTTATGACCGTCATGACATCTAATCCTTAATTTTTTTTAAGACTTAGAAGGCCAAACTAGTCATTTCCAAAGAAATTACAGTTTTGAAATTTTTACACTGTACAAACAAAGAAATTAAAATGGAGCCGATAAGGATGACACTATGAAATCAGTTTCATTGTTCTAAGAGCACCCAAGCACTGGTCGGCTCCCTCGCTGGTTATTATTACTCATGATTCAGAGATCTAAATCGAGAACATTAAAAAGCGTCGTCAAATTACTATTATGACCTTTGACTATCCAGTGTAACAAACTTTTCTATCACCCCAGTTCATCTCTCTTCGAAACCTCGAAGAGTTCAGGCTAAGCCTGAACTCCCAGTCCGACCAGAATTCTCTGGGAGTGGTGTCTCTTCTTAGTGTCCACCTGGGAGAGGTGAGCAGGAAGAAGGATGGCTCCCCGATGTGTACTCGGGGTTCGCTGGGTAGATGGTGTCCTGTCCTAAAGCGTGTACCCTCAAATTATGAGTGGAGACCCTGGTATAGACCCTTTCAATGTTTTCAGTGACTTTTAAAATTGAAGCATTAATCCTCTTCTGTGGTCCAAACCCGTATCGAGAAGCAGTCTGTAGGTTCTTTTACCCCTCTAAATATTGGGTAGACCATCCATGGAAAAAAATATAATTAACTATTGTAAACATTTGTTTCCGTTCACGGACTAGTTTAAAATCACGCTAATAGTTAAAAAACGGTAAAAGGGGAAAAAATAAAAACTACATACTTTTAAAACTGTACTGTTAATTTACTAACTCCTTTGACATATAATATTCACACCATACTCTTTTAATAAACTTCCAAAGCGTGTAAAAACAGCTGTGTACCAAATCTTTAAAACAAAATCCAATGGAAGTGATTTGTTGATTGTGTACAATCAAAAATAATCTCTAACTCTTTCAACCAGGAAGAAATATTAAACCATGAAAGCTGTCATATGACGGATTTGACAGTTTCGTTAGTTTACAACATTATGATAGTGTAGTATGGTGTAAAATCCACCCCTAAATATATTTACCGGACTCACACCCGAGTTCATCTCGCACAGGAACAACCACACTTATCCGGTAAACACCTTTTCCCCGGACTAGTAACGCAATATTTATGAATCCGGTGTACAAATTCGACGTCTTTCAACAGACAGTCAGGAGAAAGTATCCGGCATGGCGGTCTAATCTATATCATGTTTCATCCGAATTCGTCAGTCGATTAATTAAAACGGAAAGGAAAAACAATTAGCAAACTGATTAATCGACTTATTCAAGTTTAAACTCATTATACGGACTAATTTCCTTCGTCGGTCAACGGGTTCCGATCAAGCGATTAATCAACAATTTATCTCGACGTCGCCACACGGGCTGCAGGTCTAATAAACATGAAACTTTATCGTCCGTTCCGGGGTCACGTGATTGGCCAGAGGTCACGTGATCGGCTACCATTAACGAGCCAATCACAGCCGAGCTACTGATGGATATTTATAGGTGGCTGGGGGCAAACAAGGCCTCTTATATGTTGGGTTTCATCGTCCTGCGTTATGGGAACAGGGGCCCTGTCTCCTGACCTAATAAGGGGAGTCAGTGGAAAAAAATATTGTAAAATTTTAGTACGATGGGTATCGACACTTAATTTTATAAATGTTGAACTATGATGGTATTTTAAGTTCTGCAGTTGTTTTCATTAGACGTCATTACAGCGTCTCGGTTGTCCAAGAATACCGGAAATACTAAACCGAATAGTGTAGTCAATAGCAAGTTTAGTAATAATCTAACCTTGCTTCCCGCACGTCTACGTGCGCCGTTTACCGCACACGTCCATCCCACATTACGTAAAATATTTCTTAGAAAAACTAGTATTCAGGAACACTAGAGGTTCAACGTTTGCCGAAATTGTTGATGATATCGTTCATAACCAACAAAGACCAAAGAATACAAAGACCAACAAAGAACCTAACCTACTCCGAGTATCAGTATGAACATTTGGACATGAGAATAGACACTTCGATATATGATCCTGATAAATTGACATCAGCTGATCAGTGAAAAAGCTACTCAATCCACTACACTCATCACGTACCCTTATATAAAACACCGGGGATAATTAATTCACGACCTTACTGTTATAAAGTTGAATAAACCTCATAAATCTTTGAGATGAGACCCGAGGCAGTGGACGAGAAGGAAGGACATATGCGACTGGAAACGTCTATTGTGCTATGGCGCTTGAGATCAATTATAAATATAAAATTGACTTTTATTTTCGAGGGTTTCTCAGCTGAAAAACACTTATGCAAGCTTTTATAATCCTACAACCTTACTTTTGAAAGAGTTACCTGCATAACCTTTAAGTTCAGAGAGGAAATCATTATACAACTTAGGGCCGAAATAAGAGGAACTCCCCTCTCCATTTCAAGTCTAACTGGAGAAGTAGAGTAGCGAAGCGGGTACAACAATGTGAGACCTCCTCCCGGAAGGAGAGCCGCTCACAGATAGACTTGGCTGTTTCAGCTGTTATCTGCATAGAATGTTGTAGAGTTCATTGGATTTTGTACTGCACGTGTCAGACCAAGGGTAGAATGACAGTGCGTTCTACATGATTGACGTTTTCATGAAACATTTACTTCTCCAGACCACTGCCAGTGCCAGTGCCAAGGCCAGTGCCAGATCACAGTGCCAGTGCCAGTACCAGTACCCCGGAGTGTGGGAATGGCGGGAGCAGTGTCGGGGGTCGCAGTGCTGCTATCTAGTGCAGAACCGTCACGCTTCGTCCTCCAGCGTCTTGTCAACACAGGGTTATCACTCCAACATTCATCGACACTTATGCGCGTAACTAGCTCTACAATATGTCTATATTCACCGCAAAACCATAACAAGAACTGTTTAGTAAACTTGTATATACAGAATTTTTCTTAGCCTACTTCATTTCACTTAGAAATCACTTTTGATGAAGCGTCACTCAGAATTCTCTCTTTCACCCACTTCTTAATCACTTTTGTTGAATCAATTCATTCAGAACTTACGTCTTTCACTAAGAACTCAAACACATATTAACCAACTCCACTTTAGAATCACTTCGGTAAAGTCAAATAAATAAGAGTTGTCTTCCTTTATTTCACTTTAAAGGATGCTAAATGCTTCAGTTTGAGAATCAATGTTACCATTTAATACGTTCGTAGAAATACAAACAATATATTTCGTGCAGAATTCTAGTCCGAGACAATTCCTTCGTGTGTGTAAAATACAGAATTGCAACAACATTACAACTAGAGATTTCATACTACTGTTTTTTTTATAAATGGATGTATTTAACATCTGTTATTGGGTTTTTCCAACGCGTTTGTGTTTTTGACTACATAACGATTCTAGAGGTGGAGAAACTCCTCCCGTTTTCAAGTGATTGCCTAATAATTTACGTTAAAAATTGAAAGTTTATGTTAAGTACATATTAATTATATCATGATGTAAATAATACTATACTTATATATCATGCACTACACAAAAAATCTATGTATTGATAACGCCAGAAATAACCACAACACTCCACCTCCGAAGTAGAGGGGCGACACAAGATAGCGTGCGCTCAGGACGAAAGATGGAGCACTGTTGTGCTCCAACGGAAGGAGTTGAAAACGGGAGGAGTTTCTCCACCTCGTCCAAACGCTGTATAGTTAAAACACAGACGCGGTGGAAAAGTCCAATACAATATGTTGAATAGTTAATAACTAACGTTATTATAAATTTTAAAGATTAAACAAAATTAATGTTTCAATTAATGCGTTTTCAAAAACTGCATCGGCAAGCAATCAGCCTCTGGAATTTTATTCGATCAACACAAACAATCCATTGATGAACAAGACGATTAAGTTAATTCACCATTGTCAGCGTCGAATAGTTCCGCAAAATCTTCAACGGCATGACGATTCTCGATAAAAAATAAATTGAAACGAAAGAGAAAACCAGTGAAATCCTTTCTTCCTCACGTTTTAATTACGACAAACCGCTCGTCACGTTACGTGTACGCTACGTCGAAACTGTCACCCGTCATCATGACGTGATGTACTTACTGGCCGGCAAAAACCGGGAACTAGACACTCGGGGGGAATGAGGCGATGAGGTGGCGACAATTGAATAATTGGATAAGATAAAGGATCTAAACCATAAATATAATTTAATCTGTGAGTTTTTACACTAATGTGTCGTAATACCAATTGATGTCAACATCGAAAACCCTCTAGTTTAATTTATACCTAGTGATAACTAGTTCAGAGCTACATATTGGGTACATTGAAAAATACCCCGTCGCAGCACACCTGTGTACTCATCGAATTTCCACCTCAATAATATGGCAATAATGGCAACAAGTATATGACAAACCTGTTCATAAATTAGAGTATTTTGCCTATTTTCCGTAACATTGACATGGGAAAGAGTATGCAGGTTTGCTGCTTTGAGGAACACTGAAAGAAGGCATTTTTACCATAAACTATTTTTATTTTGACCATATACCAAGTTTTATCATACATAAACGAGATTGCCTATTCTCCATAAGATTAACATGGGAAAGAGTATGCAGGTTTGCTGCTGTGAGGAACACATAAACTATGATTTTTTTTAGCATAAACGTATTCATCCCATTAACATGAAGCTAAATACCAAGTTTCATCCAAAACTACTGGTTAATAAGAGAAATATTAAGTTTTCCTTATCCTCCATAAGATTAGCATTGGAGCCCCTAGATTCTTTAGGATATTTAATGAGACGACTTCCATATCACTTAGTTTTTGACATGGATAACCAAAATTTGAAACAGTGACATCATATGGCTATACGGACAGCTATATATTTGAACTTAAACAATCCCTTTAGACATATCCATGATCTAACCTGTTTCCCACAGGGACCTAATTATACAGTAATATTTTTCTCTCCTGGGAGCTTGATTGACTTCAAAGAGCCCTAAAAAAGTTCACTAAGTCTCTCGGTAGCGGAGTGGAGTCACTCGGCGTGGTGAGACTGGGCATTGCCGTTTACGGGCTGTGTAAACATCACCGCGGCTCGGGTACAACAGTAACAGTTGTGTATTGTTGTGGATGACACGAGGTATGCCGCGCCAGATCGCTTCATTCCCGCACTTCCGTGAATTCCCGTTTATGGAGGGAAATACTCGTGGCCTTTCGCGTGAAATTAGAATTACGATTCAATACTTGCGAAATCGATACAGGCTGACAGAATGTTTTAAGATTTACTACAGTTGAGGAAGATTTATTCAGAAAAAAGAGTATTATTCGTGTATAGTTGTTAAGACAACTCTAATTCACAATATAAAAACCAAATACCATTCTTTTGACACCACAGACATTTTCTCTTAACGATAACACAGAAGTTTAGTTCACAAAAAATAAATTAGATTAAAAAAAATTAAATTAGATACTACTTTACAAGGATATTTTAAGCCAAGTATGAATGAGGATTGAGTGTAAGATGATTGTGGCGCGATCATGGAGTCTTGTTACTGACTAAGGCTGACATGTTCCTTAGACAGGACTAATAATTAATAGCCCAACAGCCGATGGCAATAATGGACCTACAGTTTAACGTGGAATCCGAACCACGGCCTCTGAATTACGAATTGGTCTAATTATGAGGATGGTCTCCACGGATTAACATAGTATTCAATAGTGCGGACGTTAATCCCCACACATGAGAACACTACACCCACCGACCATCACTCACAACTATCCACAATTCGTGATCTCCAAGTAGCTGGAATATAGGACGTACCTTCCAATATAATATCGATTTTAGTTCCAACATACACATATTACATAAAATTTCACCTCAGCTGTTCCTAGTTGTTCAGCTGGCTCTCTCACTGCATTTGACTAAATCATAGATAAAAATTAGATATGTTTAAAAAAGAACCTATAAAATTACTGGTAATTTCGTTGACTATCCAGTATAGTGGGCTCCCATATCGCCTTGGTTCCTTCTTGCCTCTTCCAGGAGCTTCATTGACTCCCGACTGAGCCTGAACACCCAGTCTGTCCAGAATTCTCGAGAAGTACTGTCCGCCTAGGTTTCCTTGTATAGGATGTTTACTTGAAGTGTTCTCAGGGTTGTTCAGGAGGACTTTGATTCTTTCTTTTTTGAGAGAGACTTGGAAGTTGTTGAGTTAGAACCTGGATCTGGAGTGGTTTGTAGTTCTTTCAAAATTAGGTAGACGGTCCAGATCCACTTCCCCATCCTTATGAATCCCTTCTTTCCTTTTGTTGAGCAATATTCTACATAAAGCCGTACCCAGCCGACATCTCTGAGACCTCCTAATCCTACAGATTTAAACATCTTGATCCACAAACTTGACCGAGACTCAACAAATCACACCTAACTCAGTTCTGGGTTCCGTGGCAGTAGCCCAATGCGAGCAGCAGGTGGCGTGTAAGTGTCAAGTACGGTACTGCGATGTACGTTGTACGTTGTACGTTGTACGAGGTACGTGGACGCGTCGCCGCGACGGGCGCCACAGCCAACAAAAGCACTGTTAGACCGACAACTGGGCCAGTTTCCGACAATAACTCGCAAACGATGACAGTTCCATTCCACTTGCGGCAACGCAGGAATGGGAACAGGGGCGTATATACGCATTATGCAGCGCATATATACGCAACGGATGACTATCCGCGGTAAGTGTGGCTGCCACATGTTGCAGAAACGGTGGGTTAGTCAAAATCGTGCAACTCCTTTACTATTATCTGTAAGACTAGTAGATTGAGTTCTTCGAAAATGGAAATGCAAAATGAGTTTTAGTGATTATTATAAAAGATCATCAAACTTAATTTAGCGAGTGGGCTCAGTTTATAGCATGACGGATTCCCAACTTTGGTCACTGATTACGCTGTTCCGGATCCAGGAGTTATCAATCAGCTGTTATCAGTCCTGTTCATCTACTTCTGTGTAGGCTCACCGCTGTCTTTGTTTCATTCTACCCTTGCAAAGACATAATATAGTCTTACATAGGAGGAGGATTAAGAAAAGGTAGAAGAGGCTGCAACACCCTTACAATAAAGGTATTTACCTAGGTAACATCTGAGGCTTTAATGTAACACCTCGACAAAGTTTTACCAAAATCGATTAGTTTTCAACTAATTAAACTCTTTCTCATGGATTTGAACCCCAACATTCCTCAACTGTTGACGGACTGTTTAAAGCCCCGGGACGCAACAAAAACGAACTGTTACTAATTCAAACTATTTAGTGTTTTTACGTGTTAATTACAAGAAAAGTCATAAACCACGCTTTCTAAAAATACATAAACACAATTATGCTCGTCGTCGAATAGCTATGGCAATTTTCATGGTTCCAACGCATAGAAAATATAATCAATACTTTTGTTCCTTGATGAAATATAAAATACCATTTTCCCATGGTATTTGTATGGAATAAATAATTACTTGATAGTAAAAATAAATTATAATCATACTAAATATTTGTTACAACATCATTTGAGGGCTTAACCTATGACTTAGCTTTCAGGTAATTCCCAAACATATTAAGTAGGTTTGATCTAACGGAGGTATTTTGATACGTATAAGTTGACTGAAAACTCAAAATATAATTTTCCCTGGCTCGTGTGTAGTGTGACTATGAGATTATCCTCGTACGGTCACCGTAGTCTGTATGACTAATGTCTTTACGGTGCTTCATTGTCTTTGTAGATACCGCAAAGCCATTCACTGAGTGCGGCTTTGTGAAATTGTATTCTTGAAACAACATTTCACTGACATTTTTCTGAATTGAATCCCAAACCCCTGACAAACTTAGTATTTTATTCAGCACCTTAATTTTGTGAAATACTAAACTATAGTGAATAAAATCACACTTAGTATTATATTCGACTCATGCGAGATCCTCACGGAGGTAAACCGAAAGACGTTCAATTGACATCTTAATGTTCATCTTAAGGAGTATTATGAACAATAGTGGTAAAGATAAATTTTTAAAGTAAGATCACTATTTTGTGTATTTTTGTGTACTTATGAACATAAGAATAGAGGCTCTATTTATAAAACCGTGTTGATAGTACAAAAAATTAAAATTCAACTTTTATCTGAACATTATTTAAATTATGATTTTCCACATTGGGTTTCATCTCATTGTGTTGTCGGTTTTGCTAAAGAAGGGATTATTATTAAACTTCTTGTAAAAATGAGAACACCCACTATGATAATAAATACGTTCATTCTTAGATTCATTACATACATTTTGGAGAAGTTTTTTGTATACTTTAATCCACATTTTATTAAATAAGGTAATGTGTTTTTAAACCTCCAGTTTTATGCTACATTAGAAAAATTTTATTATTACTGATCACTTGTCTTGGAGTACAAGAGAAACGCTATTTTATAGCGTTTCTTATTGCTCTATACATTATTGGTTTAAATTGAGGTTTTTTTAAAATGCATTTATTATTATTAAGTGATTTGACAGGATATAAAACTACTGTCATGATAGGTTACTTCTAGAAAACGAAATTAATTTGTTACATTGATTATTTATTTATACTATACCACTTTTCAAATGTATACTCCATTAGTATTACCAAAGAATTTTACTGATAGTGTAAAAAAACTTTAATAATCAAAAATATGATTTATTAAAAAAAGATCATCATGTTCTAAATACTAGCCTCCGGATGATTATTTAACAATAAAACAATGCTTAAATACCTGCTATTAAATATAATCTTTTTAAATTCATTGAAGTGAAATTAGTTTTGGCTTTTTAGAGCCATCGTCAGGCGAGTCAGATATGTATTTTATTTTCTACTTTACTTTGATGTGATTACAAAAACGATTACTAAATATTTAAAGTGACTTCTTTTCATTTATTTGCTTTTGGTTTTAAAATTTTGTCATAAAAAGTATAATGTTCAATAACAATACAGCTATATACCGTTACATGTATTGATAATGATATTATTTCGGTTCAGATTATTATTTCATTCTCGGTATTCGATCGCAGCTAAGAAATCAGCACCATAAACGTAGTATTGCCACATTCCAATGGGAGCGTATCACAAACCCGAGTTTTCACTACGCCGAGTAAGGCTAAAAATCCTATAAATATCGAAAATGGCGTAGTAAATTTCCGATATGAATTGGATTTTTTGCCTTACTCGGCGTAGTGAAAACTCGGTTTTGTGAAACCCACCCATTCCAATTAGGTGTGTGGCACTAACATTCTACTCGCATATATCGCTAAAAATATCTCTAGTACAAATTCAATCACAATTTAAAGATTCGTGTTTGAGGAGAGGCTTGTTTTGGAGTTTCCTACACTTCTGTAATATACAAGGTTGCTGCTATAAAATACAAGTGTTGCAGAATATTTAAAGCTACTTCAGAAATCTTCTCACTGATCTATAACCGTCACACACTCTCCCAAGACTTAAACTACTTGATACGTAATTCCAGATCATTTGCATGTAATTGCAAAGTAAAGCTTAATACTCGTAAAAGCCGGGAAGTAGTTTTGTTGAGTCAATTGCTATAATAAAAGATACACGATCCAATCTCTACCACCACACTTACTAATGACCGGAGACATACAAGTGAAAACGGCATTTAAATTAAATGATGGGCATTTAAAAGCAACCGGTCATTTAATGTTGTTCTTCCTTTTATTTAAATGCGGCGGAAATCATTCACTGTAATTACGATTTCAAGATCGGGAATCGCAAAAAACCGCTTTCGTCGCAAACAGGAAAAACGTCGTGAATTTTACACTGAAATAGCGATTACGAAATTAGACAAGCCTGTTGTTTTGGGATGTTGCCATTTGGGTAATAGCTTAGATCATATATTTGTCTAAAGGGGATGTTTTCAGTTTCTCTAATCAGCTCACCTTACAGCCATATGACGTCAGTTCCGTTACAATTTTCGCGTGACGTGAATTGCTAACACAACCCGCTATTTCTTTGGCATATCCATGTATAAATATAGGGACGTAAAATGTTATTAAAAAATTTCATGCATAATTAAACACTAACAAGCTTACCATAATATTACAAGTATGATTGCGCTTTTTAGATTCCACTAATTTAAGGTCTTAACTTAACAAAAGTTCATACAATCAGATGGTTTATATGAAGAGAAAAGCGAGAGTTTACAGACTAGGAATATTTTTAAGGTTTTAAGTAGTTATTTAAATAAACGAGTTTGTGTAAAATGTATTACATTGGGAAATTCTGATGGAATTCGCGATTCTTTTATATCTTATTAGAAAAAAGATTTGTTAAAAATGTTATACTTTTTTAGGAATTATTTTTAACCTTTCCGTTTCGATTTAAATGGAAGTGAGATTACTCAATCAAATGATTTCGAACTAATAGGTGCATACATAGAGTTTTTACGTTATCGTGAACAGAAACTACTCCAACATAATCATGTTTTATACATTTTTAAATCTAGTAGCTCTAAGAAAACAATCGGGGTAGTTTTAATCGCAAAACAAAACAGCAAACCTATGAACGCTACATGGAGATCTCATAGCTGGCCGCATCAGGAGGTTTAGTGGACCGAAGCGACGCCTTAAGAAACAGCTTACGAATTTGTACGAGTATCACGTCCTGTTCTACGCCACGTGACCCTTAATATTCAAATAATTATAGACTATTAGTCAAATACATGCATTTAAATAAACAATATGTCTTATTCGTGTGTTGAGCTACACGTGAAAACATACACTTCAGGATTAAAGACATGAAACATGGACTAACTCCTAAAATAATTGAATATGAAGGTGGACCAATCCGATACGATTCTGTTATGTATTAAACGAGAGGAGAATTAGTTTCGATATGAAAACAGCAAAAGAGTATTTCCTCTTAAGTTAACAAAGTATGAAATCATGCAAAGTATTGATTGGTAATCACTCAGTAATTTAACCATAACAGTAAAGTTTTGTTAACAATCATACTGTGGCTGTTTTCATTGATATCACTACTGTTAATGAACTTCTATGTACTATATCGGCTTACCCACAAGCTTAGATTAATGCATGCTATGAAAATGAGCTTCGTGTCAGATAGTTTTATGTAATATTAATAATTTTTTAACTTGATATTACAGTACTACCATACATTTGGACTAGTCTGAAAGTGTACACAATACAAGCTTTAAAAATGTGTTACCACCGAGAGTATAAAATCTTTTCCAAAAACATTCTAATCGTAAAAGACTATGAATGATTTAAAATTTGTCTCAAGAGCCTTTCCACACTGAATAATAATTGAATTTTAGGTACTGCTAAAAATAATTGAATGGAAAGACATGGACACTCCATTATGACTACAATACATTTGCCTTGATTCAAACGGAACATTCCATACTACATGAAATGGAGAACATTCCTAGTTTAGTTGGGCGGCTGGCAGCGCCTCAAAAATTCTATCTGGCGATGTTTAACTCCTTCAATTTATTGACGCATCTCCGTCGTTACGTTGACGGTTATCCATAACAGGGCTTCCATAGTGGTTCAATGTGTAAGGAGAAGGGATCCATCCTGCATATTAATACTAGAGTTTAAAACGTTTATAATTTCTGATATTCACAAAAATGTCTTGGTAGCTCAGAGACGATTTAAAAGTCTTGTAGGTAGGCTATTACAAACTAACAACAGATCGAAGTTAGGTAGTAACAGTTTAATTGTTAAGTTCATTCTTTATCAAAACGAAAATAATCAATTTAATTATCTTTGAGAAATAGCTTAGATCGTGGATATATCTAAAAGGAAGGCTTTTTCAGTTGGCCTGAACAGCTGTTCTTATAACCATGTGATACCACTACTGTTTCAAATTTTAGTTTGACGGATTGCCAATACCCCCACCCCCAGAGCTAAGACATAACCAGTCAAAAGCTAGTATCGTTGAACGTACAAAAGTAATAAAAATATATGGTTGTGTTTTGTTACAGCGAGCGCCGATGTGCTTCTGGTAGAAATTGGGAGCGATGTTGTCTCTCGTGCTAGTGGTGTGTGCGATGGTGGGTGTCAACGGCCAGAGGGTGTCCAGGGAGTCGCCCTCCCCTGCACCGCCCCCCTCGGTGTCCTCGTCCTCCGCCACCAGCCCCGAGACGCCGCCCACCCCCGTGCCGCCCAGCATAGACGTGGGTGCCATCCGCGACGCCATGGCCATCAGCTACTACCCTAGCCGCCGGGAGCAGCCGGCCAAACCTGACGATGTCAGTATAAATACATATTTATTTTTTAGTTTTATCTTCTAACTGCAGTTTCTAAAGAAGAGAGACAACAAATTTTTTTAAACCTCAACTACCCACCGCCTTGTCCGCGGTACCTTTGCGTCGAATTAAAGCCAGCGAGGTACCGTAGCAGAATGCGTCCATATGTGTTAGCCAGAGGTGACCGCTCATGATCTGTCAGAGTCGCTGGTAACTAGTTTCGATCCACAACCTTTGCCTTACTAGGTCGGCACCTCTGAGTTACCTCTGAACTACCATGTCTGTGAAACTGTCAGATGTCAGTAGTGTTAATGTAGAACTGTCTAAACTCCTCAAATGTTTATGACCGACTTAGCAAGCTAATCCTGGTGACCTCTTGAACCGAAGTACGATTCTAACCAAATGGATATTACCATACGTATGAAACATAGATGCCTCATAAGCGATTTTTATTGTATTTCAATATGTATCGTAGCGAGACAACAACCATCAAGGTTAGAAGTACATATTTCCAGAGATAAATTATATATCACTTCCATACCGGCCGAGTGGGGATATGAAACCCCCTTACTCAATATATGTACTTAAATTTAGCCATGTACTTCGGTTAGTCTATGGTATTGTGTATTCTACAAGTTTATCCAAAAAATTAATACCGTATAATTTGTTGAATTTTAAGAAAATCTTCTCAATACATTTATACTTTTTTCTTATCATACTAATCTAATTCACTCTTCATACATTAATATGCATGTATGACATATTATTTGTTTAGGGTTTCACATATTTATGGTAGGTTTCATTATATTCAAAGAAAACCAACCAACTTTAACCTCGAGTTGGTTGCAGCAAACTTTAGCCCGAATTCAGTAATAGTAAAGCAACGGTTTCACATTTAAATATTCTGTTCAATTAGTCTCCTTGAGAATAAAATCGTAAATAATACTTCAGGTTCCGAAGTATTATTTTACTTAAAATGTTTGAATATACTTTCGGTGGAAAATAGGCAAGATCATGGATATGTTTACAGCGAATGTTTTCAGTTCATCTAAACAGCTGTTCTTATAACCAAGCTATGACGTCACTAACTATATGACGTCACTAACCAAATGACGTAACTGTTTCGAATTTTGATCGAGCAAATTGCTAACACCCCGCCCACAGAGCTAAGACATATCCAAAAAATAATATAAACATATGTCACTCAGTTCTTTGTTATGAAACCCGCAAAGGAAATCACGAAAATTTAGACCAGCGGCATTTCCGTAGTGGATCCCTTCCCAAGACGAATTCAACATTTTATCATTCGTTAGCGAATTATGTCCGCCCCACAAAACGGAAGGGTCTCATCACACCGCTGCATTAGCCTCAATAGCGCACCAACACACTATTACCACGTCACGTCACGTGGTGTGATTTATTTCATAACGGAGGTAGAAGAAAACTATTTCTACTCGTGACACTTTGTCTACTGATACTTCCATTCATTCATTATTATAAACTACTAGTTTACCCTTGCGCGTTGCTGCAATGTACCAAACCGATTATTTAGGTTAAGGTTAGTTGGGAAATATGAAACATAATATAATTATTACTACCCTTCTAACATGGCAACCTATCCGGGTTTTTAAGCCAAATTATGTATAAGAAATGAGAGTATTAATGTGGACGTGAAACATTAAAACATATGAAAAATTGAGAGGTAGACTATGTCAACTTACACCGGGTTACTTTTTTCATTTTACAACCTGGAAAAAATATCCCAAAACCTTTATAATATTACTGTAAAAGTACATATTTACTTTATAGTTTTACATTAATGAATGATTCAGACGGCATTGGATAGTAAAGAATACTGTTAATGGAAAGTAAACCAACAGCTGTAGCTTTAGAAATCAAATGTTTTGATTGTATAACACTTGTAAATAAACTTATTCCCCATAAGTTTAACATTAGAAATTTAAAACGCTATAAAAAGGATATTTATGGAGTTTTCGAAAAACATTCTTCACTAAAACCTTCCCGCACACATATAGAGCAACTTCTTAAAATTTAATGGCGATCGAACGTAGTTTGGCAACACATAAATGAAATAGTGACACACATTCATTTTTATTGAGATTACACCCAATTAATCGGTAAAAATGACACCGAGCACAAGATTTTCTAAAAGAAAATCTTAAGGATTGTTTGAACTTTACATTTTTCTTACGGGAAATGGGAAAAAAGGACGGGTGCTGCATACGCTTAATGACCAGGTAAATGTGTAGGTAACCAAAACAACGATATTCTGTACTGGCTGGATAGTTCAGTGGTTATAGTACTAATGATGAACCGGCAATCAACACCAAGTAACTCAGCAAACCTCACTCTGGGAAATAGCTTAGATCATGGATTTGTCTAAGTAGGGCTACTTCATTTCGCCTAGTTATTGACTAAACAGCGATAAAGATAATTATAAAAATAATTGTCCAATAAGCATTGGAGTTTCTCAAGTAAACTCATTACTTATGGAGTATAACGTAACATTTTATCATTTCAGGTAATTGCTTACAAAATATTAAAACTACGATAAACAAAAAATGAGAATTTAATAAAAGCCACAAGAATTAAAAATTATTAAATTTAATTTAGAGAAAACATCAATGGAAAATCCTTAAAATTATATATCATTTCTACGCCTTCCGTTTCATCCTAGCTGTACTAATAACATTTTTGGATCGAAACTCCTCCGTTGGGATGAAATTTTAGGATTCACAGATTTTAATGAATTAGGTGACGAAAAATAGCCTTAATGTATAGTCGTGCATAAAAACTTTCCTTTTCCGTATTTGTATCATAAAGACATGGGATGGGTGCTCTTGATGTACCTTTTACACAAAATACATACAAACAGTATTCCGAGCTGTAGTAACGTGTGATCAGATATAAACAAAGTAGATAATAAAAACTGCATGTTCCTTATAAATATTGTCTATGGTATTGTGATCGATGAAACTCGTACTATGTAAAGAGTAAGATAGTGCTAATTTTTACAAAAAGCTGTAAATTATTAAATTTTATTTTGCATTTGAGTAGAATAACGAAAAATGTCACTTTTTGTTCAGTTAGAAAAGGAATTCTATTCCCTTTCACAACATATATTCCTTTTACGGCGTTTGTTGCCACATGGTTCTACTTCTTGAAATTGATTACAGTCAATTTCAATATACTTTAGTTATTTACAAGAAGAAAACTGAACAAACTTTAAGCCGGTCGAGATCGCGAGATAATTAACGACTAAGTAATTACCAAAAGGAAACAACAGTTACAAATCACCTGTTAAAAAACGAACCGGCCAAATAATCAAAGTAGATCAGCCTGTAAAATGTCAACCGAATTTGTTTAGCAGAGAAATAATTAATTAGCTTTCGCTGGCACTAATTGGATCGCAAAACAGATTAACAACAATTATAAACTCGTTTATAGCCTGCTTCGCTGACCTTTCCCATGACTCTGGAGAGAGGATTAGGTTGTAAATTAATAAATGTAACTTTTTATACACATTTAAGCAAAGTAAACTCTAGCCTTTCCAGGTATTTAATGATATATAACATTAATTTAACGACTAGCGACTATAACAACTTTTTATAACTTGCAAAAGTGTTAAAATTCTTTACTTAATCTGTCAGAAACCTCACGGCCACCTGTTATGGATTCAAAAACGCTTGATAAAATTCTACTTGAAAATTTTCAATTAATCACGTGTAACCATCTTTAAAATTTGGGAGAACATTTCAACATTTTTATATATTATTTAACACACGTGAGTTTAGCATTTTACGAACGACGAATATTTTGTTCTTTACTCCACAAACAAGAATTAAGCTTCGAGAACTGTGATTTTTTAAACCACAACAACTAAATTCTCATTGTATTTAATGAAAATTGAGTTATTCTACTCCTGTAGATTCAGAGTAGAATAACGAAAAATGTCACTTTTTGTTCAGTTAGAAAAGGAATTCTATTCCCTTTCACAACATATATTCCTTTTACGGCGTTTGTTGCCACATGGTTCTACTTCTTGAAATTGATTACAGTCAATTTCAATATACTTTAGTTATTTACAAGAAGAACACCGAACAAACTTTAAACCGGTCGAGATCGCGAGATAATTAATGACTAAGTAATTACCAAAAGGAAACAACAGTTACAAATCACCTGTTAAAAAACGAACCGGCCAAATAATCAAAGTAGATCAGCCTGTAAAATGTCAACCGAATTTGTTTAGCAGAGAAATAATTAATTAGCTTTCGCTGGCACTAATTGGATCGCAAAACAGATTAACAACAATTATAAACTCGTTTATAGCCTGCTTCGCTGACCTTTCCCATGACTCTGGAGAGAGGATTTGGTTGTAAATTAATAAATGTAACTTTTTATACACATTTAAGCAAAGTAAACTCTAGCCTTTCCAGGTATTTAATGATATATAACATTAATTTAACGACTAGCGACTATAACAACTTTTTATAACTTGCAAAAGTGTTAAAATTCTTTACTTAATCTGTCAGAAACCTCACGGCCACCTGTTATGGATTCAAAAACGCTTGATAAAATTCTACTTGAAAATTTTCAATTAATCATGTGTAACCATCTTTAAAATTTGGGAGAACATTTCAACATTTTTATATATTATTTAACACACGTGAGTTTAGCATTTTACAAACGACGAATATTTTGTTCTTTACTCCACAAACAAGAATTAAGCTTCGAGAACTGTGATTTTTTTAAACCACAACAACTAAATTCTCGTTGTATTTAATGAAAATTGAGTTATTCTACTCCTGTAGATTCAGATTCGTCAACTAAATTATTTTGGCTCAATTTAGCAATTAATAATGTGGTAAGTTTTAGCAATACTGTACATGCATAGTATCATGGCTTTGAAAAGTGATCAATATTTTGTTTGCCATTATTTACTATAAATGTTTTGAAAAGAAAAAATGAGGAATACGATTCTTTAATTGAATCTACTCCCGTAGGAAATGAACTTCATGAACTAACAAACCAGAGGTGATAGGGTTAAGTCAATCCGGGGGAGTTTCTTGCCTAGGTTAGATATCAGTTTAATTTACATAGTTATGGAAGTAGGTGAGGAAGCAAAGGTAACCCCATTTTCATTACAGTCTGTTCAATCCTATGACAGAATCACTGATCGTAACAGAAACGAGGTTGCTTCAAGTTCGTCTGAGGCCCACTTTACAACAATACCGCTGGCCGCTGACACAGTCGATCCTCAAACACAATAATCAACGGCTCCTTGAGTGTTCTTCTTCGACCCAGTCTCCAGTAAGTCCACCAACACGAGCGGCTCAAGAGGCTTAGCATTAGACGCTATATACTGCGGAAAGAGGGTGGTGAAAGGAGCGGCCGAGAGCTACGAGCTCCGAGCGGCATGAGCTACGCGCACATGCTCGTTGACATGCGGAGAGGATAACTATGTAGACGCACGTGCGACACCGACGTACCGTTACCGACTACGGGTGACGTCATGCCAGATCAGCTGTTCGAGCGGAAAACAGCAGTATCTATACTGCTTTCAACATTACTCAAATCGTGTGTGTTTTGTACTATTCATCGTCAGGTCTACGTCTGTTTTCAAACGTACCACTTTGTGTTCGAGTAACATTCCATTTATATCCTCTTTCTAAGTAGTACAAATAAGAGAGGTTGCATTTCTTTGAGAATTGTGAGATTTCAAACTCAAGAGCTATTTAATTTACTATTTTCTCGAACCAATTCATATTTAACATGGCTTGAATGCTCACTTCATTCAATTTTTCATCGTATAAAATCTAATTTCCAACACGATTCATATTTTACCTTTATATTGAAAATATAAGTCCCCCGCCCCCGTATACTTAAACTTCCCCAACTTTATGATTAATGTTCGGCGTTTTTCAAGGCGATTTCTTTCAAACTTCCCTAAAAAACATAAATGAATAAAAAACTAACAACTGTTCTTTGTTTATGTTGTACGTAAACAACATTCCAAATTGACATTCAACATTCCATCCAATTCCACCGAGGAAACACTAAGCTTGCCTTTCTTATACAACACACCGTGAATTACCTGGATTATATAAATCAAAACTATATTCTAAAACGTAAAACGTTATACCTTGAAGCTGCTGCTTGGGGTTATTTGAAAAGAAACAGACTGGGACGAAACGTTACTCATGAGATAACTCATTTGTATTTTTGTTCAGACTTTGATTGTCGCCATTTTTAGAGCCGATTCGTTAAATTTCTTAATAATTCAATAGTGTCTATTGGTCAGAACAAATTATGTAGCTTTGGGAGTTGTAGGTAAACGATTATGCATAGATTATTGCAAATCTCGGATTTAATTTGATTAGATTATGCGATGAGAGCATTATAGATGGATCAGCCTCAAAGCAGTCAGGGACGACGGCCTGGTGAGTGAGTCAGTGTTTAGTAGTCCAGCGGCGAGCAGAGGTCGCGCCTTCAGTTCAACCTCTCGTTGGAGTCACCGCTCTAACTCGGACTGACGGTTCATTATATCACCACCATGTCCGTGCAGAGGACCACAATCAACTTTGATAGAAGGACTAAAGGTGACGGACCACACATTTAGCCAACCGTTCATTGAATCACCGTTCTGACACAGACTGACGGATCAAAATGTAATCATGAGTTCACAGTAACTCACGACATAATAAGACAAAAGGTTGCGGACTTGTCCTTCAGTTCAACCGGTCGTTCAAGTCACCTGTTTCTAATATTAGCATAACACGTTAAATCATCTTCAATTAAATATCTATGGTGTTTTATTGAATAACGCAAAACGTTTAGTGGTATATATGTTTCATGCGTTGCATAATTTTAATATATAAATTAATTTCATCACGTTCAAGGGTCTTCATCAGTGATGCACATTGGATCAAATAACAATGGACAAACTATAAAGTAAAAATATAGCTCATGTAGGTTAAAAAGGATTATATTTGGGAATCAAATCTGAAATTCGTTAATAATTGTATTATTACAAAAAGATTAAATTTTTGTCTAAAAAATAACAATACAATTTTGTTTCCCAAGATCGCCATTATGACTTTGATTATTGTAAATGTTCTTAAGATACTAAATGAAAACTAGATAATAGTGAGAATCTTATATGAATCTCTTGATAAAGATTCATAAAACATTCTGTATCTTCAATCTAGGTACATCACAAATCTAAAACGAGGTACAATTTTATTTCCTAAATAAAAAGGCTATGTCAGGTCATGGCTGCAAGTCCCGCTTGCATAAGCATAAAAAAGGTTATCAGAAAACCTTTTTAAGCAAAAGTAGCAAACTATAACACATACAAACATCATATGTTGTAATAGCTTAGTCGGACAATTTCACCGAAATCGTCAAACGATAAGGAGAAATCTGACATCTGTGGAGACAGCGACACCTACCGAGTGATTACCGCGACACGACGATGACAGAGCCACCTACCGGCAGGTGACCGCGACATGTGGCCGCCGAATATCCAGAGACCCAGTTTTGGCCCTTTATCGCCACCACAGTTCCGCCCGCATTTTTACTATCGTCTCCGCGATGTGCTCCTTCAGTTTTTAATATTTGTATCTGGGTCAGTAGAAACGCATTCTTAACGTTAAGGGGGACAGTTTTGGAGCTGGTCACGATTTGAATTCCTCAGGTTAAATATTCGATAAAATTTGAAAAATCACGTTTAGGTCAAATCCTAGCAAACCAGTCACTTGGAGCATATTTAAAAACATATGGACGAACATGTTTCGCAATTATTTTTTTTTCTTGACATAATTAAGGAAGTACAAAAATAAAATATTTTATAGTTTGTATTTTGTAGTTTATTATCAGAGAGGAGTAACACATTCAGTATTACAAACGATGCAAACCAAATCTGTTGACTAAATAAATCTTCTTAACACAGTAGTAAAATTATTTTTCAGGAAGAACAGGTGAAATTTCTAAATTTAGACTATCAAACGGCTCATTAAATGTTACTACGTAAGGAAATTACATTTTCACGTAAAATAAAACTTGCGTTCCCACCACCATGATTAAACCCGATTGATGTTCTTCGGACGAGTGAGACCTAACGACTTCTAATTAGACCGGGTTTGTAATGTTAATGGAGTAGTTAGTGTTGAGTTTATATTCAGCGATGCATTGAGATTGCGCACTAAACGAATGAAAATAAGGATTATGAATGCATGTCTGTAAGAAACCTTTGAAATTTATCAAGTCCTTGCGGCTCTACCACCTGAAAAAGGAAAAGATACAGTGGCATAAAACATAATTAATAGATATCCTTTTCTAATATAACAAAGATGGATTTTTTCGTCCTTTTACTTAGAAGAAAACCAATCATAACATTGTTTGTGGAGTTGATTTTTTGACAATACTTTATCTAACATATAACACGCGGGTGATGATTTTAATCTAATTTCTTTTTTATAAAAAATATTTGTAACTTATTTTTTGTTTTAAGTTTTTATCCCAATTGAATGCATTGGAATGTTTCTTTATTTTTTCCGTTTGTTCTTATGCGACTTTTATTACTCGGCTTCACATGCAGGTTTTAGTTTGAGGGGGTTTCTCAATATTGTAGTGTATTAAATATATCGCTAGAAATTATAATCCCCTTTCGAATACACCAAGTGCAGGATTTTATGTACAAAATAACGTCACATCGATTGGTTGAATTTAGTATTATTCTTATGGAAAATAAGTAAAAGAAGGTGCTGAAGTACTGCAATCTTAAGCCTCCTAATTGAGAGGTCCCTTGAAACGGTGCTTCTGCATTACTCCCGGGCGAATGAAGAGATAATTCCAACGGGGCTAATGCAGAGCGACACGCCGCATCGGTGGATTAGGGCCAACGGGACGCCGCCTGCCGGTGAGCCAGCGGGCTCGTGAAGCTCGTGGAGGTTGAAGACAAAAGAAAGGAAACAGCTGTGGTAAACCCATGTTTTTAACCAGTAACGTACCACCCATTTAACGTGTTTACTATTGAAGTTTCTTAAATTTACAAAGTGAAAGTGACAATTTTAGCAGCAAACGGTTTAATTAAAATTATTTAGTTTGATAAAACACAACAGAAATTATCTATAATGTCAAACTATTATATGAAGACCTTAGAAAATCTGGGAAAATTTATATATGCAACAAATAACGTCCGTACAACGATCCTGATCTGAAATTATATATACAACCGATAACGCTTCTACGACAAACTCGTGTGAAAAATATGAGTACAACCTTGTCATATGTGCTTGTCATATGAAACATCACATGAAGCTCGTTGGCGCATATGAAACTGATAACGTTTATACGAGAAAACCTTCCAGAAAGTTTATTGGTGCACACAGATAAACACAATAACCGGTGGAAAGTGTATATGCAACCGATTACGTTTATACGGCAATTTTGAAAATATTCATGGATCCGATAATGCTTCTAAAACAAACCTGTGCGGAAAATAAACCGATAAAGCTACTAAAGCCTGCTCGGAAAATCTGCAACCGAAAACGTTTCTATTAAAACCCTATGCGGAGAAGGCGAGCAACGGATAACGCTCCAGCAACAAACCAGTGCTGAAAAAGTATACGGAAACGATAACGCTCCAACCGCGAACCGGTGCGGAAAAGATGCTCCGCCGGCTAAAACCGGAACCTGTCCTGTCATCCGGCGCGGCCTTGGTGTCACTTGCGCCTCCGACCGGAAGAGAGGACACATTTCCGCTTTCTCCCGAGGCGCGGGCGTACTCAGCACTCTCGCACCTCCGATGTAGGGTAAGTGTGAGCCGAGGCGGGTAACTGAACGTCAGCACGTCAGCTCACCAGCCACAATAGTAATGAGTCAATTTACCCAGTTTCCGCTGTTCCAAACGCTGATTCGCTCGGCTTTGATTACTTTTCAAGAATCTATTACTTCGTTTTTTTATGTTTCTCAATTGTTTTGCCAAGAATTCCAATCGCTCATTGTATTGTAATTGACTAGAAAATTGAAAATGTTTGGAAGAAACCCAGTCGACGATTGTTCTACTTGTATTTTAATTTATGTAGTATATTTAATGATGCATGTATTGTTGAACCTTTCAAAGGAATTGTGAGTTTCACTTGGTTACCTAATGTAAGCTGAAGTTGATATTTTGAACAAGCTCTGAAGCTGAGGGACACTAAAAGATCCAGGGGTAAATCCGTAATTGAGAAAAATACTCTTACTTACTTAAAATATTTTCTAAAAGCTAAAATTACTTTTAGTAGTTATCAAAACGATTATGAAATAATAATTATTTTTGCTCCTGGTAACAGTTAAACATCAATGAGATGAATGACGAATGACGATGAATGTTAAAATACCCTGACGAGAAGTTTATATACGAAAATATTTTTATGTACTTCATCTACAAAGTACATATAAACTTTCTCAAACGTTTCAGTACAGTGACCAATATATTATATTTGCAATCAAAACTCATTGTCAGAATAGGAATAGGTCGGTCCTACCGAGCTAACCAAGCACTGCGGCCATATTCGATCTTTAGTTATGAAACGTTCATTTTAGTTATGAATATAGTTAAGAAACGATGAATGAGGATCGGGGGTTACCCGGGGAGGTATAGGCAACCTCCTCAAGTTCGTCCAGCTCGCAGGACGAGGTGGCATGCCCGAGTACCAGGTAAAAAGACAAGCATGATGCAGACACCAATCCATCCCAGAGTGACCAACATATACTGAAATTTAAAAATTTATCCAAGTTTTAAAGTCACCTTAGGTCCCTTAGAAGGAACCAAAAGTGAAAGGAGAGCTGTTCACGTTGAGTATCCAAAAAACTTTTCAAGTATTGTAACAACGTCATTTTGTTACCGAATTTTTCCTTCTGAAGCGGAATAAAAACAGTTTAAAAGCCATTAAGCGGTCAACTGAATCTCTAAATGTACACCGGTAACGGCTCTAACAGTACTAAACAGAGCAAACCATTTCCAAAACAAGTGTGGAGCCAGTTAGACACAGTCGTGAGGCGCTACTGTAGTCGTTATCCTGGGCGTCCTGTATCGTAAACGCCGGCCAGGAACGTCGTAAAACACAACGCCCTGCAATCAACTAGTTTTTGGCTCCGTAGTGGAGACATTAGAGCGAGAGAAACTACCTAATTCCTCTGTTGAAATAGAGTTTTTATGCGTAATAGTTGAGAACTGTTGATTAGTCGGACGCCGGAAAGTTCCAACGGCAGCTCGGTGTGTCTAAGTGATGGAAAATCACCATCATAGTGAAAGAAATAATATGTTTTATGCCCGAAGTTCGGCTCGTACTTTCTGCGCCTGTGTTAGTTGGAGTTCGAGGGATAGAGCGTGGAATTTCGATCCCCGAAGTCCCGTGTTCAAATCTCATCAATCTCCGATACCTATTGAACAATTGAACTGACGTGATCATGAAGTACATTAAACAGAAGAACAATGGATGAGTATCAATGTTCTATCTATTTCTATATGTTCGTTCGTCGTTGAAGATGCTCGTAATCTTCCTTCTCTTTAGTAAACTATCAACTAGATTGCGTTAAATCTAACTTACTTACGTAGAATTTGACTTAAACATCTTTCAGGAGATAGCTTACCTGAAAAAAAACAATTTATTAGCGTACTTTGATCAAACAACACAATGCAAAGCTTATGAGCTTAAATAAATGGTACATTTGATTTTATTAATTAATCTGAAAATACACGACAGTAGTGTACACTTTAATTTTACTAAATTATTAATTTGTTTTAACTGCGAGAAATATATCATGCATAGTTCGATTGAAACGTAATACATTCCACATGTAAATTCTTCTGTTTGTTATGCACTATCATATAATTGCTATGTTCGATGTCTACTGGAGATAAAGACGCAGATTGGAAGATCCAGTGAATGTGAGACCTCAGCCCTGCGGAGATGCTAAGGACAAGAAACAATCTGACTTCTAAACGATACCTTTCGATAGGGTGTCGGATCGAAAGCAGGGGGTGAGGAGAGAAAGATATACTTCCATGAATATTTAGAAGTCTTAAGTTGACTGCCTTGCTTAAAACTTTAAAAATGATAAATGATATGTTCTTTAAGAAAAAGTTTGTTCCTTGGAAAGAACTATTAATTAATAACCCAACAGTCAATGGCATATCTAAGGGACTTATAGTTTAACGTGGAGTCCGAACCACTACCTCTGAGTTACGAACTGTTCTAATTATGACGTTGGTCATAGCGGATTAACGTAGTATTCAGTAGTGCGGACGTTAATCCACACAAGAGAACACTACATCCACCGACCATCGCTCACAACTAATCACAATTCGTGACCTCTAAGTAGCTGGATTACAGGACACGTCACGGTCCCAATAATATGTGTAATAATACTGATTCATACCAGCATAAATTTGAGAGCACAAATGTATAATAATAATCAAACAAACAGTGTTTAAAAATGAATAGTTAAACGACATAGTTTTTTCCGACGCAAAGCCCTGCAGCTCCATTGACGGTCGTCAACGCCGTTCACCAGACCAGGGTGTCATGAACGAATTCGCTCTCGATGGTTAAAACAACGAAAGATCATTTCCCCCGGGAAATTCGCGCAAACCGTTCCTTTAAGCGCAAAAAGTCTGCGGCGTCGAAGCTAGTGGAGCGACGCGGCCGACTGGTCCACTTGCCAATAGCACCGGCGTTCGTCACCATTCGCCCAGCGTTCGACCGAAACGTACACACAATCAATGAGTTCGCCCTGCCAGAAAACTCGGATTCTTTGGATTCGTCCGAACAAGTCACAGGTTTATGTACAGCTCGTCATGTGCAAAGCTATCGGCGACTTAGAAGATCAAGAGAATATAGATAGGTCGAGAGAGCTGCAGAAATGTCAATAGTTGGTGGCATGGTGGCACTAGGAAATTAAGACAGACCAGCGCAGCCATTTCTCGATTCCAATCTAGAAGGGACTCGCGTTTGAAAATATTAAACTTGCTCATGTTTCGATAAATTTCACAGAATAAAAAAATATTCCATATAGTAATTATTAAGTTTATTCACACTGGAGTCGACACACATTACGTACACGCATATTTATCGTCGAAGATTCGAAATACTATACTTTTAAATCTTACGCTCTCTTTTTGAAATATCTTGTACTGATTTTCATTACAGAACTACTTGGGGTTATTTCTGGCAAGACCTCTATTAGTCCTTTATAAAGTCCTAAAAGCTTTATAAAAAGTGCCAAATAGATTGAAGGATATTGAACGTATTTTTAAATCTAATAACGCATTTAAGTCTCTATTTCTGGGCTAGATCTACTATGGCATAAATGGATTTCTATTGAATTCTATAGTATTATTTTTCATATATGGATAAAACATTACCTATTCATTTATTCTTAGAATTACCATTATTGGTATTATTATTTTATCTAGTTTTAAATCTGTTGACTTGTCACCACCTGTTTCACCAGCTATGCTGGAACAATTGGAAATGTATTGAGACGAATAAAGAGTTTGAGTTTTAACTTTTAAAACTTAAATTATCTTGGCTTAAGCTAAACAATTGGCTTTACATTTTAAAAGCTGGTGTCACGTATGAGGACTAGGTAGAAACTGAGTTGCAGGGGACGTGCAAGATGGCTGTTGAAATAGAAATAGATGCGGAAAATATCTCACCTCAATAATACCCGCTTGATTCTACAACATTTATGAAAAACCGCACAACAGCTGAAAGGTGCTCCTATACCGAGACATAAATCTCCGCTGGAGCCTCAACGAGCGCCGAGCGATCACCCATCGCCCGGGTAATTTCCAAAGCAGTTGTCACGTTCCCGGTAACAAGATGGGGGCCAGTAACGACCTTTGTGGCAGTACGAGGGATGCAGTCGCAATCACCTTGCTCAACGAGGTGACGCCGACGCCGACGTCATCACGTCATCACGTAGCACGTAGCACGAGTCTAGCCGGGTTTCTGACCCTCCATCACGTCTTATGACAGGTTCGGCGACATCCACACCGCCCGTCGCCGTCGGATGCGAGCAAATCGTCCGTAGAGAGCTTGTGACACTGCTCCTTCCAACTGGATCTTTCCACAATTCCGTCCAAACAGATTACACTCTTTCACAGCTAATCCTATTGTTTGTTTCACCCTTTTCGTGCGAGAGTGGACTATTTGCTAAATATTCAATACGTGTACAGTTAATTCGTTGAACTTTAAAATTTCAACTTGTGTTTTCTGACTAAAACGTCTTCGATCAATTGAAGTCTTTATTTTCAAACCACAACAATCTTTGATCTATTTATCCTTGATCCTAAGGTTGAAGACACTTCAAAGTAATAACGATGTAAAATTACGGAAGTTAAGTGGAAAACGCTAACCAAGAATGAATGTTTTCGTTTTCTATGTTACTATACCAAAGAACGTTTGTTGGGGTCAGCAGTATCTGCACCCTTTTGCTCATTTCCCACAAGAAAATTGTTAAGATAAAACAATACCTGTGACGTTGTTTTTTTAACTGAAAACCTTTTACATGGTGTCATTTGAAATAACATAATAAGTTCTAGCGATCTGATCAGAATTCCATTTTTTTCATTTACTCAGATGATACATCATAAAGTATTGCCAAAATTTCAGCTCCAAAATTTTGTAGTTGACAGATTTAAAAATTGTTTAACATTTTCAATCACATAGGTGGTTGGTAGATGTATTTATTACAAATGTATTCAAATATCAAACAAAACCAATGTGTCTTATTTCAAAAAATCGCGTTTCAATACAGACATGTTTCAGAGTATTATTATTATTACTCCGACGGGACTTATAATCCAAGATGGCGGAGGTACTGCAGACTGTTAATACATTACTATATTTGGTGATAAGGCTATCAATGTCAATTCAAAATCAGAATAAGTTTAAACTTTCAATACAGTCAAACAAATCTACGGTTATCTACAACTACACGAATTCAGATAAGTCGGTAAAGTAGATTTTCTACCGCAGTGTTTGCTGGAACCGACCGGCAACGAGCGGTAATCCGGTTAAACCCAGGGGAACCAGGCGTTACGCGTTTACGGGTGAATGCTTGGCCGACTCTGCTTAATATATCAGCCCAACTGGTTCACTGGAGCTGTTGACTTTGCGCTCTGCTTGCTCTCCCCCACTCGGACAGTGATCAACAACCAAATACCGCGTTCCGTGATGAAAACCAATCAGTTACTCTTCAAACAACCTTTCTCCACATTAATATTAGAAAATTTATTTCAGGGACTGGCGTTTTTTGTTTCCAAATGGCCTTTCTAAGTTTAGATTAAAATTAAGCACACCGATATCAATAGCTGTAAAATTCATCTATAGAGAAGAGTAAGTAATTTGCAACATTTTTTATTAAACAATTATGTTCAAAAGCCAAACGTCAATTAGATTATCTCAATATTATTAGTAATTTTTCCTTTTGTTTTTATCAAATTGTTAACGCCGGGCTATCCAGTGAGATAGGCTTCTTTATCAACTTGATTCCTTAACTCTTACCTGAGCCTGAATACTAAGGCTGCGTTGTATCTCCTCACCAGGCATCTGGGAAAAGTTCCCTGGACGAAGGGTGCTTACTTGGCGTGTTGTCAGCGTTTTCTGGGCAGATGATGTACTGTCTTAGGGCGTGCAACCTCAAATGAAAGGTCGAGGGGTCTGATTTTGGTGCTTTCCTTGTCAAGAAGTGGACTGGAGGGGTCGTTACAATTGAGCATGAATTATCTGAAAATGTTCTGTGGCCTAAGCCCGGATCGGAGAGTAGTTTTTAGGTTATTTTATTCCTCTAAGACATAGATTACCCATAGAGTGCTCATTTTACCTGTCCCATCCTTGTGAATCCCTTCTTCTCGGTGGCTGCACAGCCTTCCTTAGGACAACGCGCCTAGCCGCCTTTGCTAAGACATTCTAATCCTCCAGTATCTAACATACAACATGGAGGCTAAAGGGATATCATACATGGTCGCGATGAAAGTCGCGAAAGCAGGCTTCCATACAGATGCAGGCAATTGGTGCAACTAGATGCGGCCAGTTCCGGATATTTGGTTTGCTAAACACTAAACACGCCACTCTATTGTAGAGCCTCATACATAATCTACGACCAGGTCATCGGTTTCCATTGTTACAAGCCGATCCTCGCAACTTATGGCGGTTTCACAACGGATGAGGCGTGGTGTTTCCCATTCTGTGGGAAATCCCATCAATATTCTGTAACAATCGATGTGGTGATTATGACGTCGAGCATCATGTTAAGCGGAGTTACCGCATTTTCGTGTTTGTTCTTTTCTCGAACTATACAAGGACTCTTGGCGAAGACTAGCAGACATCAAGGCATATAGTCATATATTAATTACTGTTCAATAAAATATTACTTATGTTCACCTCATCAAGGTTCTCAAAGAAGAAGAACATAGACTATCTTCGGCGAGACACTGCAGAAAAATAACTAACAACTTACTTTATGAAAGAGTTAAAAATCTCAAACAAACGTATAGTTAAATTAGTTAGAGAAACTAGAAGAGATAGGTAGATTAGTTTTGGGTACATCCACAAAAGGTCTAAAAACGCATAGAATGACTAAAAATGCATAGCCTATCCTAAATCGTGTTAAGATCATTTTGTAATTAGCCATAAACCACAGAAAGATCATAACTAACTTTCGGAATCTAGAGAAACCAAGGCCACCCATCACGAAATAATTGGTTTCCTCCAGGGAAAGGACTAAAAGCAATAAACTCTTTTAGCGCAAACAACGACTCGACTGTCATGTGAACATTCCTCGGGTTATGACAACCGCCGGAGACGAATAAGGAGAGCCGGCTGAAGAAAGACGAGAGAAAGAACGCTCTGCCACGCTAATACCATGCTTTATGGCGCTTGTAACAGTACACCAAGAATAGCGAATGGCGAGAAGGTCGCGAGCATACTGAACGGCACTTTCTTCACATGCTCAATGGGACGAGGGGAAACGTCAGGGAAAGGGGTACTGCTTAATAATGAGAACCCCGACTAATAGTGTAAGACCTTTTAGAGAATGCTTCATATTCAAAGATAATCTTTAGGAATTGGTCTATCGAGACAAAGGATTGAAGTAAATGAAACTTAAGAAAAACTTTGCAAGATTTTAACCATATTTATAGAGGGGATCGAATTCAGTACACGTCGTTTTACGTTACCATAGTATGTATCTTTACAAACTGATCCAAAATACATCAATGAGTAATAAATTTACTTTTCGATGCGTGAAACAAACGCTGAATCTCTCAAGGACCGATTTCAGCCGAAGATGAGAAACTGAAGGGACAAATTACAAAATAAGTTATCATTATTAAAGCATTTACAGATTAAGACGTTTTAGTTGATTTATGATTCACAAGTAGATACACCTTTCAGTTGATCTTAGTTATGACTACAAAAACGACACTTTTTCTAGTCATATACGTGGCATATGATTATGTCGTCTATCGTACAAGTTTGCACACATGTCTATCGTATAAGTGTGCAAAAAACAGGTTGAAACGTAAACAATCCGTCTCGCGGATATCTGCATTCTCCTCGCACTTGTCGTCAATTGTCTCTACGATCACTGTGATTGCTTGGAAAGCGGACAAACAATAGACTCTTGTGGGTGGGAATTTCGCGAGTTTTTGTGCAGAAACGGGGCTTTTTGCACATTTGAACGCTGAAAGGAATCTGAGATTAGCTCGCCTCGATAGTCAATCATGTCCGTGAATGCAATTGTTAGTCAAGGTTTGTAGGTTAGTTACTGTACGTTGAAAAAGTTTATAGCATTAACAGAAAGATATGCTAAATTAAATACAAAAATCCTATTGGTAGATCAGGTAGGTTCTATTGCTTAAATCAGGAAAAGTAATAAAAACGAGATGAATGAAAGAACAGCGGGCGAATGTTATTGCTATTTCGCGGTATTAATCGGTTTAGAGGATAAATTTTAAAAGTATTTCTCACAAAAATGCAAAACAGATTTCAGTTTAGTACATATATATTAAACACATCCTTTCACCAAGTACAGTTTCTAACCAATCCAGATCATTTTTCAGTTCATAAACACCAGATAGAGGAAAGTGAGCATCCTCTACGACCGGATCCGAGCTTTGCGGTGCTCGTGCAGATCATCTCGTAAAATATAATTGTTCGAACAGACCGGGTGTCAGGTACACTTGCTTCGCATCAACATCGAGTCACCGCTTCGATGGCTTCAAGTTGTAAACAGAAACAGCACCGGTCCCGGTAGGCAACCCTGCGGCACGCCGCGAGCGCCTAATGAGACGGCGTTACGTCCGACCACTTTCTGCGCTCCTGTGCCCGCATAATTGATTATGATTAGTATCGAGACCGATTGTTGTCGGCTACGATTAGCCGGGAAGTTCCCATCCCCCCGTTAACCGCAGTTCCGGGGAGAGAGTCAACGTACCTCCGATGTGCTCTTGTGTTCTCAGAGAACGCTTCCGGCGGGATCACGCTGTGCCAGAAGGTGAAACCAATATTGATCGTCGATGAACACTTAGGAACACTAGGTACAAATCCAAATCTATAAACGCAATAACCGTTTAGTAAAAATCACGAAAAATTAAAGGCCTATTCCTGCTTTTACTGGTTGTTTATACTGCTTTTAAACTGTGTGATTCCTAACACGGTTCTTTTGAACAGTATATTTAATTTTTTTAGGCGGTAAGGGCTTCATTTTAATATACACAAACAGGCTAAATGGGTAGTTATAATTTCATAATATGTAAACCATCGGTTCCAACCGGAGAAAAATCAAAACACAGTCTCTTAATGGTTCGAAAATGATGCAACTGGCTTTAGTCATTGGGATATTCATAAAAAACCAGGTGACAATCTATTTCACTTACCTTGTCTGTCCACGTGACTACGGATTTGTGTGATCTATGGATCTGGGTCTTATCAACCAAAGATAGGGATGAACCACACAGTACTAGGTGGACAGAAATTAAAAAAAAACTATCGACAATGACAAGGGTTTGGATTCTGTAACGCTAGTCGGTCTTATAAATGAGTGTGTAGTATGCACAGCTTTCACTTTCTCTCACATCAAAGTGACAAGACCGACCATGAGCGCTGTATCCCATCGACAGGTGAGATGCACGTACGCGTGTGGGTGATCAGCGATTGTAACACGCACGTGCCGCGATAGCCAAGGTCAGGGTTGCGCCTGGACGTGCGCGAGTAAATAGAACGCGGATTCGCGATAAACCCGTAGATCCGGGTCGATCCCGGTGAATGTAAGGCGGATTTTTGCAGGTAAACCATCGAGGGCGCTTCGAATGTAAACCAATCGTCGAGCGTCCAGAGTGGTTCCCAAGGTGTGAGTCATTACTGTGCCTAATTGCACTTTGTGTCCACCCAAGAGCCCAATCCCCCAAAATACTTTATTCGGTGTTCATGGCGAACGTTGGTCCCCGTGGGCTTACGTGATTTGAAAAATTGTAGTACTAGGGGAAGAAGACTTTAACGAAGGGCATTTACATACATAAATATAGGCTTTTTGGGACAGCGGTACTTTGACAAATGGATGTGAACCACTTGGTTAGAAAGACACCCAATATATTAGGTTAGCTTATGTTTTATAGTACACAATAAAACGTATTAAGCTATAAATCTATTCGTAACTCCAGATGTATTAATGTAGTTCTATGGCCGCCGCTGATGAAGACACCTGAGCCTCCCTATCCCCTTTACCTTGGATGTGCGTAGCCCGCTCTACCGGGGCCTCCTAACCCTATTCCGACCCCATACAATACCCCGTACCCCATACATGGGTGGGTCCCTACGCCGCCCACCCATTACTAGTCAAGTTTAGCCTTACAGAGCAACCGTGAACCAGTTCGCGGTCCGTTAGTCGCTGTATTTGCATGCGGCGAGTGATTTGATAATTGGTGTGAGAGTCGGGAACAATGTGGGTCGTAAAGTACCGAACGTCAGCGTCCCTACACGGCCAGCGGCACAGGTGGCGAACGGCGGTCGTCGGTCGTTAGCGAGGGTGAGACTGTAGTCCTCAGTACTGCAGCAGTGGCGCCGTCTACCGGCAAAGGCCGGCAAAATCGGCCGTTTAAAGTCGCTACTGGTTACCATATCCATATTCATACAGGTGTGAGGCCGACCCAACCACTTAGTGGGTATTTTAACGTTAACGATGAATGGTAGCGAAGAGTAGGCGTGAAGCTAATTCATTGTGTGCAGCTCAACTATTCGATAGTGAGCACAATTTTGTGTTCGTTCGCTACTACACCTAGTTGACTCTGCTAATTTGACTGGTATTAAATGAAGCCAAATTTTGTTCCACAATTTTAACATGGATATGTTTTAGCTCTTGGGGGGTGTTAGCAATTTGCGCGACCAAAATTTGAAACAGTGGCGTTAGTGACATCATAGTTTGCTTATAGGAACAGCTGTTTAGATAAACTGAAAACAATCCTTTAAACATATCCATATTCTAACCTATTTCCCACAGAAAAGTAAAAACAATCATTTTTTACACGACTGTTCTTAATTAAATCTAAGCAGTAAGGTTTTGTTTTAGTGCCGAGATATGTGAAAGGGTATAAATGTGTTATGTCTCAGTTTGTCGTTTTTATTGAGAGTTTTAGTTGTTTTCGACCGGGTGAAAGCCTTGTAATAGCTGTGTAACTGGTTGAATGCTCCGCTGAGTTTGTGAAACTGCTTTATTGTGTGACGATCTCGCTACAATTCTGTGATGGTTCGATACTGGACCCAGTTTACATTGTTCGTTTCTCTATTATTCAATGATCCTGGTAAATAGATTAACTGGTCTTTGACAGAAACGAAGCTATATTTATAATTCACATTCATAAGATGGTACGAGCGATGAGTGTAGTGTAAGTTTAGAAGCGGGAGTTGACCTTTTCTGGGTTTTACACGGAGGTGGAATTCTCGGCTCACCACTGGGGATAAAGGTAAATAAAAGAGGAAAAATGGTTCCCAAGGGCTATCTTTTCTATATTTTTATATGCCTTGCCCACTTTTGCCACCCATTTGATGTTAATGTATTTACGGCAATAAAAATATATTCTATTCTATCACGTCACTTTCATTACAGTTTTCGCGTGACACGAATTGCTAACATATAGGTTAGACATATCTATGTCAAAATCTGGAATAAAATAAAATTATAAAACTTGAGAAATTAATAACCTTTAAATTTGAACAGGCTCGATGCTCCTTTTATTCAACGAATGTCATGAAAACAGCTGTTTCGGAAACGAGAAACTACTGCAATCCTACATCACGGATCGTTGACACAGTTCCAACTTCCCAACGACACCGACCTCGCACCCTGGTATGCGCATAAACAAACACAATCTGCGCCGGTACCATTAGTCCGGTCCGGGAACTGCGCCAGCATCGGCACGCGCACGCGCATACCTCGCTAACGCGCGCGCATTTCCATAAACTAAGTGAAAGAGCGCGCGTATGAGTGCATGACCAGATAATCTGATATTGGATACGTAGAAAGTTGTGGGGGCGGATTGACCGGCAGCTGGCGCGGCGGGTGCAGTCTACACTTCGGTCTGTTGAAGTGATGCTGGCGAATTTGCCAAGTGATAATTAATTGTATATTTCATCACTAGAACCAAAAACGGGCGTTATTTACACAAGCACAAGTTTAACAGCCGAAACTTTTCAATTTGTACGAGTATGAGGCAATTTTGGGCCGTGTGATGAACTATATTTTTCGTATTGCACGTTAAATGAAACAAACTGATAAAACATAAACTATTACCTGTTTTAGAATCATTAGTTGTCGACCATTTTTGTCGTTTAGGACTAATCAGCTGTTGTGTTACTTAAGTTGTAGCAGTTCTTTCTTGATTCCTGATTGGTTGTTTAGTTCATGTCAGTGTTAGTTATTACCGATAGTTAGATTTAATAGTCGATTATTAGTTTTATACTCGATATCCGGGACGTCCGAAATACATAAAAAATCGATAGCGATTGTTGCAGTTACTTCATCGATTATTTGCAATCGAATGCTGACCTCAAATCAAAAGTATTATCAACAATGATATTTTGCGGCTTAGGACTCAAAAAAATCATCATAATAATAGGTTTAGTCCTAGGAAGAAAAATATCAAATTTTTTCTTCAACTCATGTATCTAAAACAGCTGTTTTTGAAGTAGTAATACGAAAAAATTATTTCTTAATTTTTGTCCTTCAACAGTTTAAAAAATTTGAAATGAGACGGTTCAAACTCTGGTATTAATACTACGTAACTTCGCCCTGTTGTTAGATAGGTAGTAAATTGATATCCCAATTACAAATAGCAACTGGGTCTGGATTCGAACCGGCGACCCTTGTAGTACGAGGCGAGTGTTGCCTCTGTGCTACCCAGCTGTTGCTGTAGATCACTGTATATGTCAAAATAAGAGCCGATACAGATATTTTTGTCGTCAGGATCTCCACGTGCAAAAACTTCATTCATTACAAGCCGTATTCATAAACGGTGTTCTACGTATAATTAAAAAAACTTGTTAGCAACAATGTTTGCAGGAAAAAACAATTAATTATTTCTAATCTTTATTTATAACGTTCATGAGTTATTAAGCTGTCGTATAAAATGTATCTTTTAGAACCTTATGCAAATATTGAGCGAACAAACTAATATAGACATTTTGCTTTTACTCGAAATATTTTGATAACAATTCGTAGCCTATATAGATTCATAAAAATAAGTCTGATATTGTATGATTAAAACTTTAAATTTGTTTCGTTTTCTTAGTCCCATTTTACCTCCATTTACTTATGGGAATAAGTTATTTGATATCATTAATTTTGGACTATGACAAAACTTATTTTACAGCTTTGTTTGTACAATAATGACAATTTCCTAAATAAAAGTAAATTCGCTAACAACACGGGACTGATAGTAAGAGGTAGTGTGCCATACAGAGAATAACGGTTCTAGTAATTTGCACCACATTGAAGAGGAAATCGTTTGTTCCAACATGCGGACGGTTGGATTTGATACGTTTTTCGCGTGTTGAAATATACCCCATGAACATTCTGGCACCAACTTTTCCCGTATCAATATTTCACTAGACCAGTTATTCCATTTAATCAAAATAAACTCTTTTTTGATGAGAATTTATCGATGAGGAATTTTGGTTACGTATAATTGCTTACTCTTACAGTACATATTTCCAATTCAATTGTTAAAGTTTGGTTCATTACGTCGTCCATATATCGGTATACTGAATCTGACCTTTTTGTATTGAGTGAATAAAAAATAATTGAAAAAATCCTTAGCAAGTCTTTTGTAAATACAGCGTAATTATTGAAATACAATAATATTATTGTAACGACTATTATAAAAATAGTATATTACTGTAATAATTCCAAGTATTTGGAAATCTTGACTACAAAACTACAATATTTGACACACAACTTAAACACCATACCGCGGGATAATACGAGATGCAAACGAATCGTTTTTTAACGTAGACTTTTTCTTAAAAACAACACTTTTATTGCACGTTTTACTTTTCGCCTCACACAAATAAATTATTAGATAATTAGCTCTGCAACAATAGGTAACGTAGATACAATACCAGGGGGTAAACGTCAAAAACCCATCAAAACATATCGAAACGTTACAAATTATCATACGGCAAGCGAAATCCAGTTATATCTGTTCGACTTTCGCATAGTGTATCATAGTGATTGTTGGAACATATTATTCCTAGAGTTAATCAGCTGATCGGTTGATCAACTCAGCTGCGAGTGACGTTAAGTAAACAAATCCGTCGACGAGAAGGATTCCATACAATCTCCAATCCAACACGTCGCATAAATTCTTCAGCCATAACACTAACGGCCCATTTACAATCGTAACTTGATAGAAGTGGTGTTAGTGAATGGTAATTTTTATTTATTCAACTAATAGCAATTTAGTACGTCTTATTGGATTATCAAGGTTGTGTACAGAGTTCTTTCTGGTGGTAATATGTAATATACCATGTAATATTTCTTGCGGTGTCTAAAAACTGGGGGTTTTGGCCTTCTTAATCCAAACTTTAAAAAATACTCTTGATGAGAAACTCTTTTGTGCACTTTACTCGCGAGTTTATAGAGTATTCCTACTGTTTGGAGTTTTTAAAACATCTCAACGTGTTCGTAAACTAGTCCGAAAGCCCCTGTGCCCAATAAGTCACAGGTTGCTGGATCTAAGCCAGTGTCGGGCGACTTCTATCACGTCACGAGAGGTCACCTCTGGCTAGCCTGTGTGACTCATGCCGCTACTACGGCTCTAGGCCAATGGTGATGGGCAGTTGAGATTTGTATATAGGAAATAAATAAAACCAAAATTAAACTATACCACGTTGATGGATCATCAATTGTCTTTGGTCTTTTGTCTTTGTTCTTTTGTCTTTGGTCAACCTACTACTGTGTCGGTTTCCTAATTCGCTGATTACGTCCCAAACATAGATCTGTAGTCTACATGACCGAGAAAGATTTAGGTCAAAGAGGCTGGCAACATCTTAAAAAACTATATTTCCTCAGCCGGCTGAGCGAGAGCCTCCGTTCCCTCCACGGTGTTGGATCAGTTCCAGGTGTCTGGTGTCAGCGGGAGTGGGGCCACTCGGGAGACGAGGATCCGCGGTGAAAGGGAAGCAAGCGGTCGCTCCGGATAGACTGACGGACAGCTTTTATTGCGCCCTTGTAATTACAATCACTGGCCGCCCCTTGTTAACCAGCGTCGTGCCGGAGGAGGGAATCATTAACATCGTAACATCACAGTAGTAAAACCCTCATTCATACTCAATCATTGCTATAAAGTGTATAAAGGAAATAACTCCCATTCTTCACTGAATGGCAATTTTATGGTGAATACGGGTGTACGAGCTTTGAACACCTGTAGTTTTAAAGACCAGCTGATTCATTTGCCAGAGTCATAATTAGATTAGATTAGGTCATTAGATACTACAATGTAGGTATTTTAAGCCAAGTATGAATGAGGATTGAGTGTAAGATGATTGTAGCACGATCGTGTAGTCTTGTTACTGACATGTTACTTAGACAGGACTGTTAATTAACAGCCCAACAGCCGATGGCAACTAATGGACCTACGTTTAACGTGGAGTCCGAACCATTACCTCTGAATTACCAATTGGTCTAATTATGAGGATGGCTTTTTGGATTAACGTAGTAGTCAATAAAGCGGACGTTAATCCACACAAGAGAACACTACACCCACCGACCATCTCTCACAACTATCCACAATTCGTGACCTCCAAGTAGCTGGATTACAGGATGTCGCCACCGTCCCAGTCCTTAATAGTCCAAAGAAAGAAGACAACTGGGTCCAGTAGCGAACCATCACAAAATTGTTGATTTGACTCAAGATCGAGTAAGCGACTTTCAGGTTATGTGAGTGGATATTATAACTACCCAGCCAGTTGTACTGTGTAACAAGACGATTTAACACACTTAAAATATGTTTAGACTATTGCTTTATAATGAATATCTAAGATTGTTCAGGCTTTACACAGCTTTTTCAGGTTTTATACCCATTATTCAATGGGTACCCAAGTTTAAATTAAGGACCTCTGCGAGCCTACCATGAATATTTTGACGGTCTGTACCTCACAACCGTCCCGTTGGGAGGGAAACTACCACTACGGTAATCCAAATGATCAGGTTTTCCAAGACGGAAGCGCTGTCGGACAAGCCTTGACAACTGGCGCACCTCGCGGGAACAAGGCTGAACTCGGTGCCAAGTAGTTCGAGGGCTATAATAGCACCATCTTTTATTCATATCAGACCATAACCCGCGTTCCTTTCAATTGGCAGACGTATGCATTACGCCGCATTGTCTTCCGTTCTATATCCTGCTTTACGGTTCAGATCCAAATGGCTCTTAATGTCATACACAGTTAGAACGTATTTATCGATTGAGTGGCAAGGAGTTGAGCTCTAGACCCCGAAACGTTAACCGAGGCTTATCTTACTCTATAGATATGAAAATGTACCCATGACATAACTCAGAATCTTCATGATCTCAGGGTCAGGATGTGTGGAAGGGTCCGAATACTATTCTCATTGTCTCTTACAATCCAGAATGATTACACTTAAGCTCATAATGAATGATCCCTAAAGTGTGTCAAATGTTCCTTTAATTGGCCGTGACCAGCGATCAAAACAACGACAAGTCCAACCTGAAAGACTCTCAAGCTCGTACATAATTCCATAACTCATTCAGTTTGCACTTGTAATAGCTACATACAATTGACTCAGTGAGGATGTAGGTAGTAAGTTAGTACAGTGAAGATGCATGATATTTTAAGTTCTTTTTAAGTTTAATCTGAATGAGTTTGATGAAACAGGTTTACCGCCACCGTGGAGCAAATGAAGTCCTGTCAGATCGAGCTTTTACCTCTGACTAACTTTTGCGACTAACGCCACTAATTGAATCGTACTGTATAATTGTATTGCACTAGCCATTGTGGACATAATATAGGAAAATAATTAATTAACATACCTAATGAACAAATACAGCTAGATTCAGAAACAAACTCTTACAAGTTATTGTTTAAGATTTTGTTGCTCACGATTTAATTGGATCAAATTAGAGTATGTAGCGGGCACTGATGTTACTTAACCATCCAACAAATTTTAATTGTCATTGACGCATTATTAGTAGTTTCCTTTAATAAATTACATTTCTATCGCGATAATGATGACAGATGACATCTACATTCCACCGCCCACACCGCGGCACGCGCCAATTCCCACGAGAGCGCAATCAGTTTTCGCGCCCGCGGCCGCGGTTTTGTTTAGGCCCGTATTAAGGCCACTATCGACAAATGACACGGGCCCGTTAGATCGGAAACTGCTAATGCGGCTCGAGCCACGACCGACGGCGCACGTTCCACTCTTCCGCCCGCAGCCTCGCACGCGTCCTCGGCCCACATCGGACATCGCGTGATGACGGGACGTCAGCAACTGTCGAAACGTCATTGTATCGGTGCAGCATACCTCTGAGATATCAGCAGCGCACGTTCTACTCTTCCGCCCGCAGCCTCGCACGCGTCCTCGGCCCACATCGGACATCGCGTGATGACGGGACGTCAACAACTGTCGAAACGTCATTGTATCGGTGCAGCATACCTCTCAGATATCAGCAGCGCACGTTCCACTCTTCCGCCCGCAGCCTCGCACGCGTCCTCGGCCCACATCGGACATCGCGTGATGACGGGACGTCAACAACTGTCGAAACGTCATTGTATCGGTGCAGCATACCTCTCAGATATCAGCAGCGCACGTTCTACTCTTCCGCCCGCAGCCTCGCACGCGTCCTCGGCCCACATCGGACATCCGTACATATAGACACAGCGTATTTTGCATATAATCGAAAATCAAATGATACGAAAAGTAGCTGACCGCAGATAACTTTCGAGTTGGGAAAGGATCGACTCCTGGAAGGGAGAGAACGCAAAGTACCTGTCACGGAGTCGTGGAAGTGGTCGTGCCGTCGTAGTGGGTCGGACACGCATTCTGGAGCTACTTTCCTTACGACACCGCACAGCTGCGCTGCCGTCTGTACCATTAAAATGGCACAAATTCACCAGAGCGAAAACATTACTAGCAATATATTGTCATAGGCCGCAGAACATCTTTTCTTGTAAGGTATATAAGACTTTGATTAGAGGGTCTCAGAAAAGCCAGGTAAGAGTGTCAGTAATAAAACATAACTACCGAAATCAAATATTTAGGATGTTATCACACATATAATCACTTCTTATAATTCTTAATTCCTCATGATTCAAACGCTACAGAAAACAAACAAAATACCTACAGAACACTTTCTGTAGTATAAACTCAATATCTTACTACTGTATATTAAATAGTTTTTAACTACCGGAAATAAAATTTCATATAAGGATGGTTAAAGAAGCACATTGATTTTTATCTAATTCATAGGGAAGTTAAAGTCACTAATTCAAGTCTAAGATGAAACCCCTACGAGGATGCACGCTCAAAACCAAAGACCTACTGAGTAGAAGTTGAGTAGGCTCTGAACCACACTACGCAGTACACCCTCATAGTGTGTTAAGTACAAATCATTCCTCCCGGTCACTTTCAGGTGCAGATCTTAGGAGGCGATACCCCAGATATTTTAGTCACACAGTACTTTTATACTTTTAGGTAGGTATTTTAAGCCAAGTATGAATGAGGAATGAATGTAGGATGATTGTGACGCGATCTTGTAGTCTTGTTACTGACTAAGGCTGACATGTTCCTTAGACGGAACTAAGGAACACTATTTCACTGTTAATTAATAGCACAACAGCCGATGGCAACTAATGGACCTACAGTACAGTTTAACGTGGAATCCGAACCACGGCCTCTGAATTACGAATTGGTCTAATTATGAGGATGGTCTTTTTGGATTAACGTAGTATTCAATAGTGCGGACGTTAATCCACACAAGAGAACACTACATCCACCGACCATCTCTCACAACTATCGACAATTTGTGACCTCCAAGTAGCTGGATTACAGGACGTCGCCACCGTCCCAGTCTAATTGTGTGTGCAGAATCAACTTACAAGCCCTCGGTGTAAACTAAATAAGTCCGCCACACTTGTAGCCTAAGGACTTGCCAGAACTGTCTCCGCATCTTACCAATGTGTGTGATTTTGATAACTTAAGTAACAGAAGAGTCGAATAGTGTTTTAATTTAATGTTTGCAAGTTGTTTAACATCCATCAAGCGCATTGATTTTGAAAAACAACTATGAAGTAGTGTTGATGAAAAGACTATATTACATTATCGTGAAGGATAGTTCGTGAACAAAATATGAAAGATCGTTGAGGTTGTTAAATTCGATAAATTATGTTCCTCCCTTATCTTTTCTTACTCATCCTCAGAGATGAACAGCAAAAAAAGTTTAGGTATCGAATTCTCTTCAGCCTCTGAGACCCATTAAATCAGCATCTTGGGCGGATTACTCGTCCACAGCGTATATCCTGAACGCACGATCACTGGACAAGCACTCTGTGAAGGAAGGCAGTGGAACACGGCACACTCGGACCTTCCTCAGTCTCTCCAACTGTTTGTGACATGTCACTTTTTGACTGCTTGGTGATTGAGATCTTATGAACCACTCAAAAATATAAATCAGGTACGAACAAATTAGTTTAAATTATTTCCTTATATATCACCGGTTGAAATATCTGATCGAAACTTTGGAATTATTTTGAAGGGCAAGAAACGCTTAGAATCTTATTTTCTGTTGAAAAAATTGTGTAACATAATGAAGAGTAAATTTGGATATGAATAATTTGATAAGGCTCTAGTGGGAGTTAGTAAAAAGTTGTACATTTCTCCTCTGATAGTTATTCATATCAAATCACTAGTGTGCAACTTCTATCCAACCGGCTGAGCGAAGTTAAACACAATGATAAATACTCACATAAAATAACGGACAATAGATACTAGTTTCAATAACAGGTTACTTTAAAGTAGCCGTTACAGTTATAACAGTTAATAACTAGCTCATCACTATGCACTCAGCACTGAACAGTGACAGGTCGCCCCTTTCACTTGACGCATTGATGAATCGGTGCTATACCAATGAACCGACACTAGCGCGGCGAGTGGCGGACACTTGCAAGTGTCAGGAAGCGTTATGCATGTAGGAAGTCGCTGGCGGCGCACTCCGGACGTCACAATGACGGGCCGCTACCTATGTATATAAATGGGACATTATCTCTTCTCAACTACCGCCATACCTCACTGTTACGACTCCCCTTCACCCAATCTATTATTTTTTTCAATCTAGTTACATTTTTTTCACCTTACACCTGTAAAAACGTAAGTTTGCAATAGTGTTGCAGGAAGTAGTTCTTCTTGGGGAAAACAATCAGCTGATGGCCTCAACAACAACTGATTTATAATTTACGGTGTTACTGCAATCTTTTTATGATAGCCAGTTATCGACTATACTGAGAGCGGTTACCGATTATTATTGATTGTAATTATATATTTTAACAATCGTTAGTACATTGAACTATACAAGTCAATGAATATTAAAGACTTACTACACACACACATAACAGACAATCATATTATTGTTTTAATGGTAAGAATTACAGTGTATTCGGATGTAACAAACTATAAAATTGTTGTTTAGATCAGTATTACTGTAGTTCAGAATCGACCAGTTGGTCGAAGGATGAGCCTGAAGTTTAACAGCTGGTGATCTAAAAAAGTCTTCACCCCACCCACTTTCCTCGACCTCCTCTTACTATCGTAAATGTTGAGCCCAATCGAAAAGCGTCGCTTTAAGTCATAGTGATGAACTATACGTGTCGCAAAAAAGCTATTTTCTTTATTTGCCCACGTTTCATGTTAGAGTGGAAAAAGCACATCGACTCGAATTCTGTTTAGAAAAAAACTAAAAAACATCTTTATCTCATTCAAATAATGGCTATGCAACCGGATTCTGTTTTCCTTTTCCTGTCCAGTACTTTGAAAATTGGTCCCTTTGATTGTTTCACTGGCACATTTGAATATTTTCCACAGTAAACGTTACGCACTGTTTGAATTTTCTAAAGATTTAAATATTAAAGTGTTAAGTGTGTTTTAATGCTGTTTTAAGGTGATAGCTACAATTGAAAGAGTTCGGTTCACGAAGATGACGGACCAAACCTGAGATGTTTCCTCGTTTCAAATTACCCGTATAAAAATATTTCTAGTTTAAAAGTCGTAAAATAAAATGACTGGTTATAACCATTTAGATTGGAGATTGAACAATCATTCCCGTAAAGCTTCTTTCAAGACACTCTCGAGTATATCTCTGGAGGAAGTGGGTGAGTTGTTTTTCTGTCATAACAATATCACTGACGATTATTAAAGGTATGGGAGGTCCTCAGAGAGTTGTAGAAGTATCTTGTAGGAGATGGGAACTCTGACTAGTAAGTTGGTTACTGTTGGTAGTGATATGTAAGTGTAAGTAATTGCCACGTCAGGGCACACAACTGATGACTATCCAACGAGTGGTAGAGAACTGCACTAACTGTCCCGGAACAGATCTAGAGCTGTCATGAGTTTGCCACGAGCAGGGGTTAAGTTCTTGAACAACTTCCTAGAAGCTGTAAGGCCGGTATGGGGATTTGAGAAAATTCAGGAGTAACCTTAAGCGATTCATAATCCAGAGGGCATTGTAAAATGTGGCGAGTTTATGGACCACACGTGGGGTGCCTGTGCTCTCTGGGGAGTCATTGGGCACAAATACAAGGACGTAACAAAAAAATTTAAAAATAAAATATAAAAATATAGCCTATAATCGAGCCTTAAAACATCTGCATTTATTGTAATGCAGATTTATCTACCCAATTTTACTTATTGCATTTTAGGCAATAAATAAGTTATTATTACCATGATAAACTGAATTCTTTAAGTTCCTATAATCGTAATAGTTACAACTAATTTCGCCCCATTATTCAGACTATTAACAGAAGACAGAAGTCTGCCTCCTTTCTTAATGTATAATACTCAGCTGAAACACTGAGCAACAATTCTAATACATTCGACTTTATTGATGAATCTTCTATTAAGCGGAAGCATAATACGACAACTTTTTTGTTGATCTACAATAACAATTAATTCGTTCGTTACTTTCAAGAACGTTAAATTCAACGCCCGGTTTTTAAATAAATTATAACAGTGACGTTATTTGAGTTATCTGACTCTGAATTTTGGTTAGCGTTAGAAGTTTACTGCGTTTTTATTAATAACAATATAAAAATGTAAAATGTTTAAAAACAATCATGGTGATACATTATCTCCACTTTGATTTGCTGTTTTTTTAATTGGTCCTCGTTAAAAATGCATATGCTCTCACGTGGATTGCGTTTAGCAAGATTATTTCGGGAGGTTTAAAATCCCCTTAAGAAGCTCACAGGAACGAAAAATGTTGCAAAAAAGCGCTTGTAATTCTTAATTATGCAATTTCTCAGTGAACTCCTCGTGACTCGCGGTCTGTAGTGTTTGATCTGCCTCTTGTCCATCGTCCATCCGCGCCGGACGCCGCCCGCCCACACAGCCCGGCGAGAGGACCGAATTCCGACCCGTATAATTGCATAATGGTCCTAGAGTAGCAGTACAGTAAAACACCCGCGTGCGCGGGACCGCTAGCGCCGTCGCGTGATGAAGACCGGTGGTCCAGATTCGAAAGGTCGGCTGGAACAACAAGCGCATGCGCGAATCATTGTTTAATTTGAGCGCGGCGCCGCCAGATTGTGCGCGCGTCATTCTGTTCGGGTACAGTATTTTCCAGATGTACCACTGTAATCATACTAAAGTGTACTATGGTAATTCACTCTTTAGTACGATCCAATTTACTATCGTACGCAAAAATGTATTATAAAATATTTTCGAATTAGAAAATTATTCCCGCACACTTATGCAAATATAAAATTAATGTTACGACTTTTACCTATCAAAATTATAATTATCATTTATAATTATTATAAGACCTAGTAATAATTTTTCATCTACACTTTGCCCTCTTTCCTTACTGGTCCGTGAAACGATACACACGTGAAGTGACGTGGCGAGAGGAGCACGCAGGTCTGCCGCGGCACGCGTCATACCACCGCGGGAGGCGACGATGACCGTAGTTTCGCCGATTCCACGGTAGCCGGCTAACGGATACACACAATCGAATGTCCCGTTCGATCCGATTTTCATTCGATTGTCGGCCGTCACGCTCGTCCCGATGCAATACGACATTTGGGAATTCCAATCATAATTTTCCCCGTTGTAGATTATCGTGCGACACCGTTGGACAACTGTCGGACTAACGGTTGGTTTTCCAGATTAAATGGATCTGGAGGAATCTTTTGGTTTGCAATAATTTAAATTTTGAGTTTGAAATCAGTCCATATGGTTGTGTACATAGAACACAACCATATGGACATTTTAAGATGATCAAAAATGTGTGATGGATTTGAAGACTTAGTAACAGATCAATCGGCTGACTCATTTACCAAGACCATTTATCCAAACGAACAAAGGAAGATGGGTAAGTGTCGGACCATTACAAAACTCATAATGAAACGTTTGACCTTCAGGTTACTTAGCGATTACTGCAACTACATACAACCACTCACAATATAAGCAGTTTCAAATAATCTGTTGCAAGCTCAAAAATCAGGACTTTTGGTCATAGTACACATAAAATGGTAGGTTAATTCAGGTAACAAAACCGTTTACATTAAAATCAAGCTTTGAGAGAATTATTTATGTTATTTAACAACCCAATGTGACTTAGTTTCTCCCAGAGGGTTTAACTTCCGTCTTGAACACATAGTCAGACGCGAATTCTTTGAGAACAGTGTATATCTTTTCTGCCCCGCTCCTTCATGGAAGGGATGCACAGGATAAAGCATACTGACTTGTCGAGCCCCGGTCGTGGGATGTACTTTTTAGTTAGTCAGTTACTGAAATGGCAACATAGCCAGGTATTTTAAGCGAAATATGAATGAGAAATGAGTGTAAGATCTGATCAGACAGATCTGTAGTCTATGGCGGGTTGAAAAAAGGTTTGTATTTACTTCCCTGTGGGAAATAGGTTAGATCATGGATATGTCTAAAGGGAATGTTTTAAGTTCATCTAAACAGCTGTTCTTTTTCTTTTGTATTTAAAATTCAATACAATAGTTCTGGTAGTTTCTCTTGAAACCTGTTACAAGTTTTCCATCTTAAAAATCACCAACACCCCCCCCGAGCTAAGACATATCCATGTCAAAACCATATTTGCGACTGTCGTATCTCGAAGTACAGTATTGTCAAGCACACAGAGAGAGTCAGTTTTGACAGATATCAGCTGTTCGGCTCCGTCGTGAGTCCCGCCGCGGTCGTGAGGTTCTCAAGTCGCTAATCTCGCCCTCGTGGTCGAGTCGGGGTCGCCAACACGGATAAACGTCCCATCTACACGTACACTTCTTCCATGAAACTCTTTCGGTTGTTTGTCATGCCGTGATTCTCCAGTGGACATACCTGCGCAGAGACCGGCAGTGCCACACCTACCGTTTTAAGGTACTGAAATCTCCAAATGGGAATTTGTTTTTCTTTTCTCGTTCAAATGTTGAATCGTGTTTATAACCAAGATTAATTTCAACACCTGGCTTGGAACTCGTCAAAAATAAACACACTGACACAAAAAAAACACAAAAAATTCGTTCCAGTCTCACTTTGGTTTAATATGGAATGAAGTTTACGTTGCCATTTTTACTTTTTGACGAGTTCCGTTCAAAATTTAGGGTACTTGTGTCCATTTTTACTTTCTCCCCCTACACAATAGTAGAAGGATTAAGTATTGTTATGGTCAGCACTTCCGAATTTGAGTTTATGGTGAATATATCCAATATAGTGCCCCCTCAATAAAAAAGTGGTTTTAGAGTGATGTGCAGAAGCTTGGATATTAGTGCCTCCTGAATCAAAAAAGGGGTTTTAGTGGTGTCTGTGTGTGTGAGGAGGGGAATTAATGAAGCCTAGAGACGAGACTATTGGTCCGATTTTCATGAAATTCTGTATGTAGGTAATAATCCACGGTATCTCGGGACTTTTTTATTTTTAAGAATTTTTTACTTTTAATGGTATTTTACCCCTAAACACCCAAAAATACGTAAAATGGAAAATTCTCAAAACCTGCTTCAACGATTTTGATGAAAATTATATAATTTATGGCCCTTTGTGAGGTAAACAAAATTACACCACCTGCATTTTTAAAACATTGGGGTTTTAGAGTAGTAGGCTTTTAAAAGTAAAAAAAATCATTTTTTATTTGTCCGCAGAAACAAAAAAGGTAGAGTATAATTTGATTTACACCAATGAATCCATCTTAAAAACTAAAAAATTAAAAACTACAAGAATATGTCCTTTAAAAAAAGATCTACGAAATACCATATTAATATTCCGTCAGAGTAGAATATTACGATTAGCTTTTTGCGGAGAAAGTGTCATTGTTCAGGACCACCCACACGAGAATGTCGTCTGCTATACACTCTGTCAAGGGAAAGTGTCTCAGCTGGTCTGGCTCTGGTACTCGCGACGAGCCACTTTGTCTCCGTTTCCGCCGTAAAAATCCCAATCAGCTGATCGCTACAGAATTATCGTTCCACAACTATAACTCTCGTGAGCGTAAGACGTAGCTTTTTCCTACATAAACTCATTAATATTAGTGTTGTAAGTTTTTTATCCAATGCTTTTTTGCAATTTATGTTTTGCAAACTTTATCGTGGGCATTCCTTTATTCCAAGTTATGGCTGACTTCTTGGTCAAAGAAAATATTCATGTAAGAGCTACTGTGCGCGAGTCACATGTTGTTTTGCACCCTATTACAAACACACCTACGTTATGTATTGGTGTCAAATATTTTGAAGGTAGCAGCAATTATAATAGTAAACAATTATAATAATTAATAATTATAATTATAATAATTAATAGTGATTGGCAATTCTTAGGTGTACAATTCCTCAGGAGTCTTCTCGTAGCTCGTAGACAGAAATAAGTTGAAGATCAGTCAAGTTATATTTTAAAATCGTAAACATTGTGTGAATTTTTAGTAATTGTTCTCAGACTCGATCATGGTAGCTGGTAGCTCCGATATTACTCAACTATGAATTCACCTTGTAATTATTTGTAAAAACGCTTATTAAGCTTAGCTTCCTTTTAGAATTAAAAGCTAAGATTTATATAAAGAAGGAGGTCTATTCATGAGCGGTCACTTCTGGCTAACTTATGTGACTCACACCTCTATGGTGCTTTTGCTGTCTTTAATTCACTGCTCCAGGCCTATGGTGATGGGCAGTTAATTAAAAAGAGAATTAATAAAGAAACTTACAACTGTTGGCAGAACTACAAATTGTAGTAAGTTACGGAGATACATATAAAAGTGTCAAGGGTAGCGTAACTAACTAATTATTATGGAACTTTAACTCTGTTGATATAAACTTTTTAAGATAAGATTCCGTTGTCTGCAGGACACAGTGAGGCTGCCCGGGGGAACGGCCACCAAACCCACCAAGTACCACTACTACCCGCACAACCAGCACATCTACCTGCTGCCGGAGTGTGCAGTCCAACAGGTAAGACACCTCCAGGAACGAACTAGTTACAACTGTCAGTCCAACAGGTAAGACACCTCCAGGAACGAACCAGTTACAACTGTCAGTCCAACAGGTAAGACACCTCCAGGAACGAACCAGTTACAACTGTCAGTCCAACAGGTAAGACACCTCCAGGAACGAACCAGTTACAACTGTCAGTCCAACAGGTAAGACACCTCCAGGAACGAACCAGTTACAACTGTCAGTCCAACAGGTAAGACACCTCCAGGAACGAACCAGTTACAACTGTCAGTCCAACAGGTAAGACACCTCCAGGAACGAACCAGTTACAACTGTCAGTCCAACAGGTAAGACACCTCCAGGAACGAACCAGTTACAACTGTCAGTCCAACAGGTAAGACACCACCAGGAACGAACCAGTTACAACTGTCAGTCCAACAGGTAAGACACCTCCAGGAACGAACCAGTTACAACTGTCAGTCCAACAGGTAAGACACCTCCAGGAACGAACCAGTTACAACTGTCAGTCCAACAGGTAAGACACCTCCAGGAACGAACCAGTTACAACTGTCAGTCCAACAGGTAAGACACCTCCAGGAACGAACCAGTTACAACTGTCAGTCCAACAGGTAAGACACCTCCAGGAACGAACCAGTTACAACTGTCAGTCCAACAGGTAAGACACCTCCAGGAACGAACCAGTTACAACTGTCAGTCCAACAGGTAAGACACCTCCAGGAACGAACCAGTTACAACTGTCAGTCCAACAGGTAAGACACCTCCAGGAACGAACCAGTTACAACTGTCAGTCCAACAGGTAAGACACCTCCAGGAACGAACCAGTTACAACTGTCAGTCCAACAGGTAAGACACCTCCAGGAACGAACCAGTTACAACTGTCAGTCCAACAGGTAAGACACCTCCAGGAACGAACCAGTTACAACTGTCAGTCCAACAGGTAAGACACCTCCAGGAACGAACCAGTTACAACTGTCAGTCCAACAGGTAAGACACCTCCAGGAACGAACCAGTTACAACTGTCAGTCCAACAGGTAAGACACCTCCAGGAACGAACCAGTTACAACTGTCAGTCCAACAGGTAAGACACCTCCAGGAACGAACCAGTTACAACTGTCAGTCCAACAGGTAAGACACCTCCAGGAACGAACCAGTTACAACTGTCAGTCCAACAGGTAAGACACCTCCAGGAACGAACCAGTTACAACTGTCAGTCCAACAGGTAAGACACCTCCAGGAACAAACCAGTTACAACTGTCAGTTCAACTAATTTTCACCGCCCTCTCATTTTTATTGCCATCATTTTTTCAGTTCAGTGCCCTCTGGTAATTGTCGTGGTAGGAGTGACCTCTTGGAACGTTTTCCCACAATATGAAAGTAATTAGCAGCCTTTCAGCCAGAACATGTTTAAGGCATGCAATAATTGTCTAGTGCTTTGTGTTTTACCATCATACAGGGAATGTATGAACGCTTCTGGTTAGTAAAAACATATAAGCGTAACACCTAGTATCATTTTATGATTTAACAAACCAATATAACGACTGTTTTAATTATTAGAACCAGATGTCCTTAAAAGTATATAGTCTCCATTGTAATTACTGAGATACATGACATAATAATAGTGATTGCAACAAGTGATTTTTACGATGAATATTAACAGATTAGAAACCACATAAAGTAGCATGATTATCTTTTCATAAGCCAATGCATTTTATAAGTATTTATTGTCATTTTTACCAGACACAATTCAATATTACATAATAAAAGAAAATAAATTACTATCATCCAAAAGGCTTCTGTTTAACATAAAAATAGAACAGAACATAGGTCCTAAATGGCTTTCCAATCGTATTAGGCCAGAGGCCATAATTAATTGGGTACAAGAAAATGAAGTTGTCAAAATATTGATGTGTCTTTTAGCGGACCCTTGCACTATTGGATCCTTCTTGACTCTTTGGGGTATACCACCCTTAGAATTTTGAAACTCAGTCTGAATCCCAGCACTTGTTGATTTCACTCAAAGATGAATTTGTCTGCTTTGTGCTCATGGGCACATGGTCATGACATGTACTGAAAGTTAGACAGGGTTAAGTTGGTGCTTCTCCCTTCAAAGATGACCCAAATTGTCCTCTAATACCATTACAGTCCTCACAAATCTGTTTTTGGTGACAGTACAAAAGATCAAATAAGGTCGCAGTGCCTGGCCAGCTCTGCTCGAGCCTCCTAACAGTAATCTGATATGAAAATAAGAAATTTCAGAAAAGTCTAATCAAGCTCACTCAATGCCGTGTCATCAAATTTAAGTAAACAAACCCCCACAGAGAGGCTTCAAAACACATCACAAAAACTAAAAAATTCGCTGCATGGTTTACCAAAAGAATTGTTGTTCCTATGCTTGTACATCCATAATACACTCCTGTGAATTGGTAACGTTGGCACAATGTTTACTCGTGTGTTTGCTTGTAGGTGTGTAACGCAGTGTACGTACGCCTCAACTACACGCAGCCGCTGTGTGCGTGCCCGTCTCGCTACAGGGAGCCTTGCTCGGCCAGCCTCAACTCTGACGACCTCCACACAACAGAGCTCACCATGGACCCCAAGGGGAAGGTAAGCCCCCGATAATAATAACAGTGGTTTTTTATTCATAGAGATGTAAATAGAAGAAGTAACTGTTTTGAAGTTCTCTGAACGTTTAGTTTGAAGATTCAAACTACGCTGTTAATTTTAATCTTTTACTCTTAGGATTAACATTGAAGCTTCAAAAGGCAAGGTACTCTACCAGTTCATTTATGTCAATAATGCTTGACAAAGAGAAAAGATCCAAAATACAAATTTTTTTAAATAATTCCTCAAGAAAGGAGAGGCATCCTTCCTGTAGGATGCTAGTAAAAATTTAATTTTTTAAATAAATTATAGTATGTAAAAAACCCCAAAAACCTTATTTTGAGGATCAACACTGCCAAAAACCCTTCTTCTGATAGACTGATTTGCTTTGTTTTCAAACTCCTTTGCATAAATGTAGGATTAGAGACATCAACCAAATTTGGTCCCGATCAAACCATTTTTAGAAGAATTATCGTGGATAAAAACACATATAGGCCCTACATACACAAAAATATGTATAAACACAGAGTATGTGTAGGAACCAAAAATTAATAATTATTACGGTCCCCGATTTAAGTCTGACCATAACAGTTTCTTCCCTACGGGAAATTCACTAAAATGTGTTTTAAGTTTTAATAATCAGAACAGAAACTGTATACTTCAAGAACTTAAATTTCATTCATGGTTAAATTAATGTGATTTTCTCTGAGTCTACGAATATTAAAAAAAAATTCATCACACTTAATAATATTTAAATTTGATCAGTAAACAGTTATCAAAAGATATGTTGCATAGATTAAGCACGAACTCACTGTAAACTTAAATTAGAGAATAACAGAGATATGTAAATAAGATAAAGTAGAGGGCCGTTACTCTGAGCATGGCCACACCCGATGAAGCATGTGACAAGCGAATCTCACCGCTCAGCCACGCTCATTAGTCTTGCTACGCTCTGGACTCGGTCAACAAAGTTTTGACAACCTGAGCATGAAGTATGCATTTTTTCTGAGTAATAATTGAAATGTCACGTAAAAATTAGTTGATTTCACTAAAACCATTCTGAGACAAATAAACAATGAGAATGCATAAAACTTTCCTCCGTTGTTGGAAACTTACTCTCTCTTCCTTGTCATACAATTTTTTCATAAAACATAGTAATATATTAGTTCTAGGCTTGGCCGCTTCCTTAAAAAAATATTGATTTTTAACCACCAAACCTAAGCCTCTAAAATTGTGTTTAACTGGACAACAAAGTTCCTCATTATCGTTAACTCTAGTTTGTTTTAGTTTCTCAATGTTTCAGCTTAACATCTGTATTTCAAATATCACTATATAGGTAGTTTACATGATAGCTAAAACCTCCTACTTTTTATCCCCCTCCTGAAGGCATGGGGATAATGGGAGTGCTCACTTCCCTTCCAGAGGCTAGCACTATGAGCCTTGGTTGACTTGCACACTCAGGATTTCTCCTGTGGGTTTAGATAAGACCCTAGGCTCTACATCTTAATCAATAACAACATAGTACTGGAACTGTCTATCCTTCCTTGGAAGATAGTCTATCCTCCTGTCTTTTTTCCACAAATCTTTTCTTTCCAGCGGATATACATACAAATCAATAAAGGCCACAGTGCCTGGCCAACTTTTCTGATGCCTACTTGCTCTAATCTGACATTCTGACTCCTGTTGCAGATACTGACTCTAGTCAAGACGTGTGAGCCGGTCGCTGACATGAGGATGTGCCGCGTCCCGCGGGACTGGAGTCTCCTGGCCCTCCAGAACATCCGGACCGGCAAGTCCCACTACCTGGTCATCTGCAGGTGTCCGGACACCAGTGTCCTAGGTTAGTGTGTTGATTCACTGTGTGAATGCAGGTGTCGGAGGGTTTGGAATCTTTTGTCTGACCGTCTGTTGTTTTTCCATATCAAATAGGAAAAAATTACAATTTATACATTATTAATATTTTCTGACTACAAAATTAATAGAATGGAATTAAAACATTTAACTAGCAGAGGATCTTTTTTATTTTCTGACTCATCCACACTGACAAGATTTTTTTTATGTCATGATTATTTATATTTATTTATTTAAGGCATATTTATTTAGGTGATATATACTATATTCCTTTAATTTTTTTCTTTTCAGTGTGAAAACATGATTTGATTTGTCATTGTGCATGGAAATCACTGGAAACATATTGATCAACTTACATTTTATAACGAGTTACTGTTACATCCTCGAACGTTTCGAGGTGAACATGAAGGAAGGTTGATTTTGATGATAAGATTTCATACACATACGAAAAGTATTGTGAATTTCTCTTTAATTCAAATAAACATTTTCAAGTAAAGAAGATACATGAATGAATAAACAATAAACAGTGACTTCAAATATTTTGACATGTAATTTGTTACTTTAAATTTCCAATATTGAACATAAGAGTTAACAAAAGTAATGTTAATTAAAAGGCTGTTTGAGTGAATATAAAATGTTATACATTTAATTTTTGTTGACATGGATATGTCTTAGCTCTGGAGGTTGTTGGTGATTTGTAGGATGAAAAATATGTAACAGGTTTCCATTGAAACCGCCTGAGCTATTGTATTGAATTATTTTTATAAAAGAATAAAAACAGGTGCTATTTAGATGAAGTGAAAACATTACTTTTAGAGATATCCATGATCTAACCTATTTCCCACAGGGAAGTGAATACTAACATTTATCCTATTGAGTTGAATAATGTTATCTCAAGTTTAATCCAGATGGAAATTTAACTTTAAGAACCAACAAGAATACCAATTCAGAATTCCTCAAATTTATTTGGTTGCTTTTTGCATTTTGTAACATAAGGTTTGTTAAGATCAAAGTCTATATTTATTTATAATAATTTATATATTAAAATTTACTAACTCACTTACTTATTTTTATGGAGCATAAGTAAATTGATACAGCTTCCTCTAGTGAGGATCTATCAGTGTATGTTGAAAAATCTTCATTAGGTATCTGGTTCCTTTTGGAAATAAACTAATCAGGTTTGCCTCATGTTTTTTTACAGAGAATGAGTAATTTGCCATAACTTCCTTATGTGGCTTCACCTGTGATAAAGTTGACTTAATATCATGACAAGTAATCCCTAAATCAATGGAAATTTGCTTACTACTCAATGATAATCTTTATACATCTTTAAGCAGCAAGCAATTGATATCGCCATTTTTGTGTTCGTTATTAATATATAATAACATGGTAAATCATGCAAGTCTTCTGCTAAGGGTTTTTTTATTTTCTGTAGCTTGCTACTCAGACCATACGACATGTTTTTGTACTAACTTGGCATCTGTTCTTTCAGAGGGCCCGATGAGCCATGATCAGCCGACGTATGCGAGTGTGCCGGGGATACGAGTGTATGGCATGATGTGCGTTAATAAGGCTACCAACTCGACAAAGCGGAGGGGTCGGCCGATGCGCTACAGCCGGAGCGTGAGGATCAGAGGTACTTTACATAGAAGTGGCAACATAATAAATGCTCATATATATCCGACACGGAGTAAAGCCAGAGGCATTCTTAGCAGACATAAGTTAAAAAATCATTTTGAGAACATTTTTTTTTCTTTTCTTGGCCCAAAAGTTTTAATGAAGTCAATACAATACGAAAACATATTTAAATAATTAAAAGAAATTTCTAAAGTTTGTAAAAATTTGCTATTCAACTTAGACAGTACTGAATCATTTTTTGTTTGTTTAAAAGTTCATATTGGATGGTTAATATTTTGAACCTACTAAATTAAATATTTAACTGGTTAAGTAGTTAAAGGTTGTTGCACTAAATAAATGTTTTCTAATTTTTCTTAGTTGCTTGCAATAGAGTAGTAGTTGTTTTTATTTCGTAGGAGGTAGGATAAAGGTAATTTATTTTTATATTTTATTGTACACACTGTAGGGTACCGCTCAAGTGAAAAAGTTAGTTCAAGTGAAAAATTCGACTGTTCAGTATTTGTTTTAGAGTTAAGTTAACTGGGCTAGCCATTTATACTAGAAGAAATGGCTAGTAATTCCATGAGTAAACTGTAAATATTTTGTAATTATTTTGAATAAAAAAAATATTCTTATTCTTTAGCTGCAATATCAATAGTTGGACCTACTAATGATTCAATCACGTAATATTACTACTACTGTATATTTAGAATTATATATTTGGTAACCTAAAAGTATTAAAATAAAACAAAAATCATATAATACAGTATTTTATAAAAAATCAAATCAATTTTATAAAGTTATCTGGAGAAACATATAAGTCGGAACAGGTGTTTTTTCTCTATAATAAGTAATGGAAATATAAATTTGTTTTTAAATAATTTATTAATTAATTAGAATTATAGTATTGTAGTTTTGTGTATTGTGCTTTGTATTGTGCACAGAGTACTCTGATGCAACATCAGTTTCGGCACCATTCTCTTCTAGTTCAGAAATAAAACTATCCACTTTCCATATCCAATAAATAATAAAAGAAAAATATTGTCATCTATTATATTCCTTAACATTTCAAGGAATTTTAGAACACTATTCTACATGTTCTAAACAAGTAGACTAGCAACTATTTATAAAACAGAAATCAGTCTAAAAACATACACATATAACACCAAACACTAAAACTAATGGGCCCGAGTATATATGTCGGCTAGCAAATTGACTGACATGATCGGTCCCGTGTATAGATCGCATCTAACAAACAATGCGAAACATTATCCTTGGGGCATTTACTGAGTCCTGAGGTGAAAAAGGATTTTTTGAAATTCTGTAGAGCATATGGTTTTGTTAGATGCCATCTAACAAGGGGACCGATGGTGGATTAAGTGTATTTTGACTTCTTTTTGAGACCACAAAAATGATTGTTCAAATTAAATACATAGTTTTCACCACAAACAGTAAAAGTGTTGTGTAAAATTTTATCATGAACTATTTAAAAAAATCTTAAATTTGATTACCTCCAAAAACTAAATAGTTTGTCTCTATCTTAATTTGACAGATTTAAACAGAAATCTGATACACAAAACATGTTGAATACATGTTTCTTTTTTGGACAAAGCCAGAAAACAAACTAACTGTATTGCTATGATAAAACTTTTTTTAAACAATTTTGTTTCATGTGACGTAAAAAAATTGAACAAATTTTTTACAGTACCCTAAATTAGGGCGCGATTTATTGACTTTCTAGCAAACAGAAATGTTATAATGCTTAACTAGTTTAATTTATGTAATTCGATTAAAAATAGTTATTTTTAAAGGTATGGTTCAAGGTGGAGCTAAAATTACTGTGAGGTAAAAAAATTGAAAACAATAGAATTGCTAAAGCACTTTCCTGAGAAAGTAAAAAGAAACGAGACCCGACAATAAAAGAGAATGTTATTTCGCTACTGGTAATGATGACTTCACAGTGGTGTGACGAGCGGCCATTCAAATACAGTAACTGTGTGCAGGAAGCCATCGCATGCATCTAATTACGAAGATCCTGCAATTTCTGCAGCACGACCGCTTCCCTCATCTAACAGCTGTTTCAAACTGTTCTCAAATTAGATATGAGTCTAATGAGCCAAAGCACTACCTGTTGAGATTTATCATGTTTGCTTTCAATGTCTTTATACACTATTACTTAAAGAGAAAATAGTTTAACATGTTTTTTTGCACTGTTTACTGAGATCTACTTACAATCGTATTAGATTGCAATATCTTCGTACACTATTATTCAAATTTGTTTCAGATTTATCACAATTTAATAGGGGGCTTATGAATAAAAATCTACTGGAAATGATATTTAAATAAAATTTAACCATGGAATATTAAAAATAAAAATATTGATGAAAATCTATTGGAAATCACGTAAAGAATAACTAAAACGTACTTAATATAATTTGAGATATCTTTAAAAAAATCAAATTCATCTCTCTGTAAAAAATGGTAAAATTTTTATGTAACTCAACAATTATTAAGAAGTTTTTTTTATCAGCATTTATTTTTTTCATACCTATTCACGTTTACAACTTTGTTAAAAATAAGTTACTTTTTCATTTTTATATGGCTTACAAGTATGTAAATGAAGTGTGATTTATACTTTTTCATGAAAAAAACTACTTTACTTTGACTGAAAACACAAATTAGAAAAGTTAAAATTTCAAATAAATGTACTGGAGTAATTTTGTTTTTCTCAGATTTTCTCTGTCACTGTAAATTCAGAACCTTTAAAATTCATAATGGCATTGGTTATTTATTATAAAATATTTTTTATTGGACTTTTCCAACACGGCTGTATTTTAAACTAGACAACTTTTTAGAGGGAGAAACTACTCCTGTTTTATTGTAATAATTTAAATTATTACAATACATATTGATTATACCATGTTGTCAATAATACTACAGTATAACTAACTGTCATGCACAATACAAAAACTAATTGATAACACAACAAATAACAATAACACTCCGCCTCCGAGCTAGTGTACCGAAAGAAGAGAGTGTGCGCTCAGAACGAGTGTTGGAGCACTACTCTCTCGTTCTGAGCGCAGTACTCTCATTCGAGCGCAGTAGTGCTCAAACTCCCATTTTGAGCGCACACTATCTTCTGTCGCCCTGATAGCTTGGAGGCAGAGAGTTGTGGTTATTATTTAAGTTATCAATATATACAATATATAGTTTATCAATATAGTATATGTAGTAGTATCAATATACAGTTTTCGTATTGTGCATGATAGATAAGTATAGTATTATTGACAAAGTGATATAATTAATATATGTAACTTAAACATTCAGCTTTATAATATAAATTATTTGATTATCACTTGAAAAACAGAAGGAGTTTCTCCACCTTCAGGAACGTTGTGTAGATAAGATACTGTAAATTCCTCTGAAAATCTAAATACATAAAACAAAGTCTTGTTAGTTACAACATTTAAAACTCGAGAACGGCTGAACCGATTTTAATGATCTTTAATTTTTTGGGTTCGTCTCTGCTCTGAGTAGGCTTTAGGCATATTCAGTTTTGTATTTAACCTTAGGGATTAAGCCCCACTGGCCTATAAAGTACATGTTAAGCTTATGAGGAAAAGACGTGATGTATTTTGATCATATGCAAACATCAATAATGTGAATATTTTATTAACAGCTGATTTTATATTGCTTTATTTTCCCCAGTTGACAGCTAACGTCATTGTGTGTCATTTTCAGCAAGTGTTTATGATTCTGGTTGGTTTGTTTGTCCCAGTGTAATTATTAGTTGTTTTTTTTAGGCGAGTTGAAATAATGAATGTTAGATTACGCAATTAATATTATTAACAATTCCCACGATTCAGAAAATTTAATCTTTCCTATAAAAGCCGTATTGCAATTAGGTTGGGTTTGGTTTGGATTGGAAAATTGTAAATTTATCCACTTAGATTTATTTGTTTTGTGGGAATGTTATCAAAATGTCTTATGGTATCAGTATTGTTATCATCTATATTATGACAGAATATCTAATTTTTCACAACAAAGGCGTAATGGTATTTGATTTTGGAACATCGCCAATCTTAGAGTTTACACATATTTACTGTATACCTTTATAAAGTTTGCTTGGACAGCTAGTTTTTAATAAAAGGGTTTTTGATTTCAGGACCAAAACCACCATTTCCATGGGATAAGGTCTCCGAAATGATGAGGTCGCTAAACATTGACTGAGTCTACATCTGTGATCTATGATAAGGATAATACAGAACTATGAAGCCTAGCTCTCCTATGCTTAAACCTTAAACTCTGATTTCAAAAACACAATTATTATATTGAGAGAGCTAAAACTAACTCTCACTAAACAATAAATACATAAATTGCTTAACCATTTAACGTAGTGTGAAGTGTTTCTTTTTATTTATCTATACACTGAGAGAGATTCAAATTTAATATTTTTACACGCAAAACAAATACCATAGGATGATGGTATGTGAAAATAAAAATAAAAACCTTTATTAAGAGTAAAATAATTACTTTAAGTTGCAGAATGATATGTTTGAAATCAAAAAACATCAACTAAAAGGTTATATAGACTTTATTAACTATAAAATTGGTGATTTATTGTTGAGATTTTTGATTGAAACATATTCTATTGATTTAAATCCTTAAAAAACAATTAAAACTCGAAAAGGTAACATAAGGAGAGTGCAGGCTACTAGAAGAGGTACCAAATAACACACGGGTAGCTTGTAAGGACAAGTAAATTATTTAGCTTTAAATTCCTGTGTTTCTAAAATGGTAAAAATACATATTGAATTTAATTTAATTTAAGGAATTGAAATCGACAAACTGTAATGGAAGTTGAATGTGTTAAATCTATTATAATTATATATATAAAATAACCAATGATTTAATTTCTTAAGATAATTTGCAATCTTGTATACAATAGGCAAGTGTTAAAATTTTAAAATTTGTCCTTAAAAGTATTTTTTAAATATTATAAATGAAATATTTATTTTAATCTCGCCGTTTGATCTTAATTTAATTTTATGAATAATTGTTATGTATATAAACTAGTTTAGGATTAAGTTATTTTGTATAAACTAATGCTTTTAATGTTAAACATTCCTTTTAATACAGTATGATTAAGTTATATTAAACTTAAATTTCCTAGAGATGAAATATTTTATACTTAGTTCCCACCGGTGTTGTAGTAATATAATTTGGAAGTTTTCAAATTTTAGCAAGAATTCCACAAAAGTTTGGTGGAAAATTCAGAATAATTGGTAATGTTTCTGAGTTGTATTACTAAATGAAACTATAATAAATTGGGTACATTATAAAAAATATTTTTATATAGTAATATTCTTGAAATTAAAAGACTGCATGAAAATGGTATCATAAAATGCACAGCAGTGTTGTTAAACAATAAATAACAGCAAACGAGAAAATATTTAATCAAATATGAAGATATTTTTAGTTGCCTAGTAATCATTTGACAACATCCCTGATTGTAGTATGGTGCTTGAAAATACAGCTGCTTCAACAACTATCAGCCTATTTTTGTGCAGTATATTAAACTCGAATATAGAATTTTCTCATAAGTAACAGTTATTTTGTTTCAAAAATATACATATATATGTATACGATACAGCAAAAAGGAATATGAAAGAATTGAAATATGTATATTACTATATTTTTACCCTAAAAATTTGTAACTCCAATACAATATGTCAGTGATAAATAAATCAATTTGAGATGTATTCTCCAGGTTAGGTATTTATGTAAGTGGTAAATACATTATTTATTGCTGATCATTTGAATGTCTACACCTCCCCTGGTCCTAGGAGCTACTCCCCTAACACCAGTGGGATTTGTAAACAAATTTGTAATAAAACAAGCTTATGAATAAATAACAGTTCAATATTATTATTAACATCCTTACTTCTAAATAATACAAGGTTGTATATACAGACGTACTGCAACATTAATATATCATATACCACCTCTACTGGCCCCAGGATAGATATCATCATCATAGATATACTAGATATTTAAACTCCACACATAAAGATAATCTATTTGATGCTTCTGAAAGAACTTAACTCGTACCAAAAGAATCTTGGAATCAAAAGAAAACGTCTTATTAGGAAATTAATATAAATAATTTCCTAAATCTAATTTAACTAACTATCCTAAACTAGTTTCCTAAATCCTAGTCTTATATAAATTATTTGGAAATTTGTTTCATGGAGACATATTTTGGTAAACTGACATTGTAAGTACTGCCCAAAACTAGTTTATTTTTGGATGTTTTTAATAAAATATTAGTTTGTAATAGACTTAGACGATAACATTGCATTCTGGTTGGATGACCAGTTATCAATTACAGCTCAGGTTTGCGGTTACTAGGTGGTCCAAATCTCGAAATAGAGCTGTCCGGGGATATTGAAGGACTCTTAAAATTCCGAGGCTGAAGGGTTAATCGCAACAGAAGTTATGCCAACTATGTTCTCTTATAGGTTATGGATTAAACTTAGGTAGGTACTAGATAATTTTTCCAGAACCAACATCGGCCACCGTGTTAGCAGGGTGAAAGAGGGATTGCATGTGAATATATGTTTACTAATTAAATTCATTTAACTACAGTACAGTAAACTCAGTTAAGCCCTATACGCTCATACCGTGAAAAAGGAGAAAATATGTAGACCAATAGTAAAGTTTTTGAGTACAAAACTCCCAGAATTCTGGCGTTCTGCGTGAATTCTCAGAATTCACACGGTAAAGTGGCAAGCGATTTAATGCTCAACGCCACCGGACTCCTCTGCTTTATTTTTACCAATCACAACATCCAATCCAGTTGCTACTGAGATTGTTTGATGACCAGTCAAATTTTTAGTCTCTTGTGATAGTTTAGGGCCTAGGTATGGTTATTTTACCCACTGGGGGTTTTGGGGATTTTTCCGTTTTAAAGTGGAACTAGATTGTGTTGAAAAAAAAACACAAAGAATGAAATTTATTTCTTAAACCATACTGTAAATAAAACAAAAGAAGGCAAAAGTAAAATTTGTTGGTTATGAGAGGGATTTTAAAAACAATTGGCTGGTAGCATAGCCTAAAAGGAGTGAAAATTTAAAAGCACTCGAAGTTAGGATAACCAAACTGTTTATCGAGTAATTCAAACAAAGTTTGAATTAACCTAAATTTAGTTTGAATTAATCACAAATTACCGACGTTGACTTAAAATTGTTGTGATGACTTATGATTTTAATTTTTTAGAAGTCTAATCATGAAGATTTACTGACTCATTGGCAGAACACAGAGTCTATACTGAAATTCGATCTTCCAATCCAATTAACTATTGTAAAATCTGACTATATGACACATATAAAAATACCACAAGCTTTGTCCCTTTGTGTGATATGTCTTGTGTCGCTAGAAAAAATAGGCACATACTAACTGCTAAACAGATCTAAGAGTAGAGCTGGGAATTTTGGGGTACGAAATCCTTACTTAAAATACCATCAGTTCACTATGACCCAAAATATTTAGCAAAGTAATTTGTAAAACGGTTTCGGGCAATGGATACGAAACCCCTTGACTGCATAGGGCTTACAGAGGCTAGACCCTTTACTCCATATGGAAAGAGGGATGTACCTTCCTTCTGATGGATTTTGTCAACAGGATTTTCAGTTTTCCAGGTCACTTCACTTGAAGTATTTCTGAATCTGGTAGAAAGAAACAGGGGTGCGCAAAAAGCCGCTTGTGGCTGAAGTGCGCTTGGAGAAATCCGCTCCTTTCAATGACAATGACATCTGAAGTTATAACTTGCTTACTGCCATGGCTTCATAAATCTCAGTTGATTTTTAGCCTCTTAGAACAGCCCCTCCATTCTGCTGTTTTCAGCCATATCTACGTACAGACATGGTCCAATGTCTTTCATTATTTGATCAGTCCATCCTAACTATGGTGTGGCTCTCCATACTTCAAACAATCTGTTTTTTTTCTTTCTTCTTGCTACATGACCTATCCAACTTAAACTTCTTTAACCTTCTTGGTTTCACGACTGTGACAGTATCAGGGACAGTGTAGAGTAATTTCAGTTCTTGTTTTTTTCTTATTCTTTAATCTTTACACATCTCTCCCTCTTTCACTGGTCCAAAAATCTTTCTTAAATTTTTTTGAAAAACAATGAGCCGTCTTTCATTTTTCTTGGATATTATCCATGTTTCACTTCCATATAACAGTACAGATTGAATGATGGTCCTATATAACTGGGTTTTAGTTTTTTGGGATAATAATTTAGATAATATTTTTACGATGAAGGTATAAAGTAAAAACTTACCTAGTATCTCCCCATTAGCCTGTATATGGCAGCTGTACATGGCCGCCATAAGCCGCTGGGGCTGAGCCTGGAACGCTTTCCGACACCCGTCCTTCACCACCGACACCACCTGTCCCGATAACGGACCAAACACTCCGCTGCAACAACCACGAACATCGGTCAAACGTCTCAATTGTCCCTAAAATTCTGGTGAACAATGCATTGTATAAACACTTAATAATATGTTTACAATATCTGCTGTCGTCAAAGTGTTTTACTTTCACCAATCTATAAGACAGCATATGGGTAAAGTGGTGTTTTTTTCAAAATTTTGGAATATGAGTTTTTTCAATAGGTCTTTTTTGGATCCTCTTATCTAAAAAATAGTTTTTCAAATGAAATATGGCTGTGTGTATAAATGTGTCAGTGCCAAAACCAGAGCCAAAGCATAAACCATTCTTCCAACTCAGATAAAACTTAGTACGCATGTACACTGATCTAAGTGTCATAACTTCAAAGATTTGTATGAATTTTTATTTCTAAAACCCTTTAAAAACATTGACAATCTCTCTTCCTGAAAATGTGCTCTAGAGATTTTTCTTAAATAACATACTTAATAGTTTTGAAGATCCTAATCAATATGACATAACCTGCATTTCTGTCCAAACTAAACCAGTGAAAGCTGAATATAAATATGTTTAAAAGTGAAATTTTGTTTCACTAACCATGACAAAAAATGTCTGCACTAACATTTTCAGTAAATTAAACTATTGTATTAGTTATTGAAATTAATTCAGGTAAGTGACCTGGCAGCGGTGACTGTAGAAGAGTCTATCGTCCAGTCCTCCACAATAAACGCCACCCCCATCATGGGCTCCTCACACATTGGACCTGCCAGTGTTGCCAATTGAAATCCGTTGACAAAACTGCTATCATACTCTAGCAGAGTAGGTTGGCAACCTTGTTTACTGTCATTCCAAATGCTACGACCAGAGTGTCCTGTGGAAAAGGGGCCAAGAGAAAATGTAACATAACAACTTATCGAGTACATTGAAGTACCAATTTCTTATTAAGAATTAGGATACTAATAAACTAATTGCATTTTAATTGCTATCTCTGTGTCTGCCCATCCTCTACATAGCTGTTACCTCAATTGGTTAATGGAGATAGTAAAACTGTATTACAAATTCTTTTGCCAGAAAATTTTAAAATGGATTTTTTTTATGTAAAAGCCAGTAATTTTGAACCATTAGTTTTACAGACAAATGGTTAGTGACTATCACCAATGAATTTTAATCAAAATCGTTAGAGTGAATTTTGAGAAATTTATATTTTTCTCATTTTCTAAGCAGTTTTAGCAGTTTTTTTGAAGCAGTAAACTGTCCTTTAAATAAAAATAAAAAATGGTCTGGATATATTGCCAAAGTACACCCATAAAAACATTTTGACTTTATGAAAACATAGTCTCAAAGTCTGAACAAAGGCAGATATCAGACTGAAAACCACTTTTTTAATTCAGAGTCCCAAAATGGATATATCCATTCTCATCTCTAGTTTGAAAATGTTAAGAAAATACTTTCTCCATTATGTATAAGTGGAGAAAGTAAAAATTCACACTCTAAATCACAAAGAATATGGTAAACGCACCAAAATTTTACTCCAGTCCTATTAGTTGCGGTTGGTTCAGTTGATTCTTCCAACCATATATCTTGGACAGAGATATAACTGTTTAAACTTTAACTTCCTGAATCAAGTAATGATTTCAAACTGCAATTATTGTTAAACACAAATAAAGTTCTCAAACAACGGTCACCCTGGCCCCATTAAAGATAGTCGGCAACTCCAACCACTATTGATCTATCATACCAGTGGCGTAGATACGGGGGGGATAAGGGGGATATATCCCCCCCATAGTGACCACCTTTACTAATAATTTCAAAACAAAAATATCCTGAAATACCGCTACGCAATAACAAACAAAAGAAATTACGCAGTTCGTTGTTGTTACTGTATGTTGTATGTCGAAATATAGTATATACAATAAGCGATATTTCCCGACTGGTCTCCCGGTCATCCCTCCCGCCATCAAGATCGCTCAGTTGCAAAATCTTATACCTTATACTGTAGGATTAACCTAAACTGTTTAGATCTTGACATTAATAATGTATGGCATCTTATGTCATATATTTTCCGTACCCTCTGCGATTTGTGTTCGGCGTTCGTGTTTTTTGGCGGTTTTTCACTTGTTTCATTATAAAATAGCGTAAACTCAAAAAAGTAATGTAAATCGCATCTAAAATAAACCTCCAAAATGATTAATGAAAGTCACGGTGACTTTGTTCGTGTCGAGACAGCACTAGATTATTGTGGTAGTATTGGTTATAATATGAAAAAAGTGTTTCTACAGCCCACCCAGAGACAGGTAGAATAGATTGTCTTTAGTTAAAATTGGACATCCAATAAGTAATAAAGCATTGAAAAATATCTATTCCATATAAATTAAATTCCAATATCCAATACTATAATACGAGCAAGGTTTGTATATATATATATATATATATATATATATATATATTTGCACACGGATCTCGAAAACGGCGCCGAGGATTTTCTTTAAATTTTGGAAATAACTAATTTCCGAGTAGAAAATAAGTTCTAGATAGGTCTAATGTCCAGGAAAATTCGTGTTTTACTGTAATATTAAGTTTAAAATCTAAAAATTTAACATTACGCTTATGGAGAATAAAATGTAAACAATACAAACCAAAACAGCTGTTTATAACCGTTTGACAGTTCTTGATTGAAGACTACGGGGAACAATATAGAGGTTATGCATTAATATTTATTTTATGAATTAAATAAATGCAAACTTATCAGGTTACTAAACAATTTGTAAAAACTTAAGGATAACATAGCTGTACGAAATAAAAGCAGAAAAAAGTATTTCCAAAATCTTCCGTGTTTTGATAGAAAACGTATTCGTTGTATTGCTTGAAGCCACTGTAACAAACCAATTAATTGATGTAAATTAAAAATCTCTTTTTTGCTTTTCAATCCTCATTCCGTTTATAACAAAATCAGTTGATCACAGGCTAATAATACGGGATGGATAATTAAACAGTAAATGATCGGCTTTGGCTAAAAGACATTAAACGGCATCGCTCAATTGGCTAACGTCGTAGCCAAGTAGCGTATCGGCCTCAAGAACTATAGGCTGCGAGTTCCATCCACATAAATGTTTTCATTGAGTAATAAATGTGTTTTAATTTTTCTGATTAATTCTTATAATACATGTATTATTCTAAACGAGCAAAGCTCGGTCACCAGGTACTATATATATATATACAAACCTTGCTTGTATTATAGTATTGGATTGTTGTATCCAGTGATGAAAACTAAAGTGTACTAAGCAAATAAATAAGCAATCTAGGCAGCTAGTTAAGGTTGTAATTGATGACTTAGACTTAAACTTACAAAAACTCACATGATAACTATTTTTTCAATAACAATCTGAAATTAAGAAATTGATTATCAGTAATTTAATTCAAATTTATTACATTCTTACCATGAATCCTGTTGATCAAAACATTAGGACCACACCGTCTTGGTCCAAAGCTCCAAATCTCTTCTACTGTGTTTTTACTCCACTCACCACCAGCCATTTCAAACATCTCAGCCAAACTGTTTTTGAAAGATTCCATGGCCTGGTAACAAACAAAAAAAGAATAATTACCTGTTTACCTACAGTCTTCAATCCAATGGTTAAAAAAATTAAGCCTAATAGATATTAAATATTAGATATTAAACCTTAATATAGTCATTACTCAGTCTGGAAGGCAAAATGTTCAAACTTTATAGTAAACCTTTAAATTTTAAATTAACAGAACATGTTTCAATACATGCAAATTTTTCAAGATAAATTACAAATTATAATTAGTGTAAACACAAGTCAACATATTCTCAAAAATAGCTTCTTCCCTATGGGAAATTCGCTAACATGACCAATTTTAAATGAACTCATAAATAAGCTTTATTTATTATTGCACAGCCTGGTTTATATACACCATACTGACATGAGGTGAATTATAGTTCAATGAAATGGATATTAATGTGAATACAATACCTACCTGGGTAGGTCGCCATTTCAGTTGAAAGTATAAAGTATTTACCTTAGCTGTCTTTTCATTCAAAGTTGTGGATTCCAGAGAAAGTTTGTTGATGCCTTCCGTCAATTCTGTCCGTAGATGTAAAGCTCTAAACATAAACAAATTATGATAACTAAACATAAAATCAATACTAACACACTTGTTTAACAGTTAAACATTTCAGCGATAAGCTGTGTTAGAGATTTTACTATTTGTAACGAATTCCATTAACAGTGTTCTTTTAATATTTTCCTACTTTAGGTTCTTCAAAATTTATGTAGTAGATTAAATCAATATGTACTCATCATGTAATCTGACCCTTAGAGAGATGACGATTTTAACTTTAACTTTTTTGCAGAAATATTCTAAATTGACAATACTTAACACACACATTATAGTATTGCAGTTACACATATGAGTGATTATATAGAGGGATCAGATGATTATTATTTTAAGAACGGATCCCTCAGAGTACTTTATATCAATATCAGATTATCGAACAAAGAGGAATCACAATGATAGATTTATTTAACTGACTTTTTTTTTATTTCTTTATTTTTTATTTTCACTTATTTATTACATTCTTTTTGTTAGATCAATCGTAGACTAACTGTCTCAGATAGCTTATTCTTTATATGTTTTTACAATCATACCTAATTTTTTGTAAAGATAGTCATGAACATACTGTCATTATTACTATCACTTAATTATTTTTTTTATTTTTGTATTGTTATGGCAATGTTTCAGAATTTTGTTATTTTTGGTTTTGTAAAGATTTTATTTTTTTTATAGTAGTTTTAGATGTAAAACTTTGTTTAGAGATTGTGGTGTGTAGATATGATACATTTTTTATCAAATTATTTAAAATGTACTACATAAATGTTATTGTAATAAATATAAATGTTATATATTTTTTTTAAATTATTTTTATTTTTTAATGAATGTATGTATTTGTTGATGATAATGTGTTTTAATATATTAATAGTTTGTGTGTTTTTTGTAATAAAGATAAGTGTAAAATATTATGATTTGTATTATAACAAATGTTTTTTTTTATTTTTTTTTTATTGTTATTTTGTTTTTAAAATTTGTAAATATACATTTTTGATTGATCAGGGTGCAGCACGCAGCCTCACTACTGACTGTTTGTTCGGGGTCAACATAGTGACCAATCCACCCTCACCCACCGCCTCGTCCTCCACCTCCTGCAACGGAAAATGTGAGATTATTGTAGCTTGTGGTCATTAGGAAGATTAAAATGGCTAGTGTGTAGTTTATCTCTAGATAGTACAGGGAGCCTCTCTAGGATTTCTCAGATAGCTAATTAGTTTGTATAGAATTTTCCCCAGGGCCGCAAGCAGTGGTGGCTTGTGATCGCTTTTGAATGGGGTACTCATCCGGGGGTATACAATACTCTCTAGTAAAAACGGGGTCCGGGGGCCCTCCTAAATGCCTAAAACCATGTTTATAAGCTACCTTAAGCATAATTTTCCTAAACTGTGACAATGAAGTCCGCAAGTACAGTTAAACAACTTATAAAAAATATGATTATAACATAAGTTTATTATAACAATATAATATACCTATAACTTGTAAATTTATTTGTCTTAAATTAAGAAATATAATATATTCATAAAGTATTTTGTAAGTTTTTCATCAAATATTTTTATAACACTGAATTTTATAAAATTCTTATCATATGAAGGGCCGGAAAAAATTAATTGTCCCTGTGACTCATGACCACATGTGGTCCGTGGAGTGAGGATCCTAGTCTAGTAAGAAAATTGCTTTTCCTTATTTTTTTTTATATTGAAAACCTCACCTAATTGTAACTGCCTTAGGCCTGTGCAATAATTTAACGACAGAAATTAACTGTAGCGGAATCACATCTGGTTATTTTACCAGGGGTAAAATGGTAACTTGTCTGATGCAATGGAGCTTGGGTTTTGGGCTTTGGCCATCGAAAAATCTTTTCTGACACGTCTATAGCCATTGAAAATTGCTCTTTTTTCAGTTTCAACCTATAACTGATGTTTGAATCTGACGTTTAAATTTGTGTTGTAATATAATGAACACATGTTGCTTAAAAATTTAACACGTGACTATAATTTTAAATTAAATGACCTCCGTATGATGAAAAATCCCAGCAGTTTGAAGATTGCCAAGCAATTATGGTGGTTTTTTAGATAAATTTACTTTGTCAATTACATACAGTAAAAAAAATTAATTTACCTTTTTCACGATGACTTGCTGATCTTGGATAGCTTCGTTCACCATGTCTACAGTGGGCGGTGGAACTACTGTCTCACGGAAAGGCACGATTGGCTCGGACACGTTCACTTGCACCTTGGCATACCTATGACACAAACATTATTAGCGACACTTTCCTAAAGATTAGTGACACAAATTTCACTTACTTTTTACAACAACTGCAGAAAAGAACAATATCAAAACTTAAAACGGTGACTTGTTAAGATGTGAATTTTATCTCAGGCTTCTTCAAAATTTCAGACGCAACCGCAGTTTCTTGCTAGACGCAGCAAGTCTCGCTAATGATGAATGCGTACCAAGATGAACACACAATTGGTATATTGGGGATATTTACAAGCGGAGCGCTACAAACTTTTAGCACATGAGGGAACAGTCACCGTTTAACATTTTTCAATACTGAACTGTCAAAGCGTAGGTGTTTGAGGTTAGGTGAACAGTGGTTGTTTGGAATTATTTTTACGGTCAAAGTGCAAACTGAATGGATCTGTGGTCATGAATGGTTGTAAAAGGAAGAAGGTTGTTTCAACTTCAGAAGAGTGTTTAATTTCCCACGTAAAACTAATTACAATGACTAAATAAAATTAAAACAAATTCTATCACATTAAATGCTTGCTATACTTCCCGGCTATGATGTTGTGCTGAGGATAAATGCAGTCTGCAGCACTAATATTGCAGGCACTTTTCACGATCGTTGTCTATACGACATGGTAATGGTATATTTTCAGTATAGTTTCAGAATTAAAATTTTCGGCTATCCGGATCGGAATCCTGGCACATTAATCCGGATAAACCAGACTTTACTGTAATTACTTTTGAGGAGAACACCCACCTTTGCTGCAAATCATCAATACACCTTTCGAGGTGAACTTCACCAGCTGTCACTATAACATGTTCCCCTGTCTCTTGAACAATGACCTGAAATTATAAGAAGGGTTGAATTGGATTTTTTAATTTTTTACTCAAATCTTTAATCCTCCATGTATTACCCTTCAGTAGCAGAACTTTTGCTAAATGTTTTTCTAGAAAATTCATAATAACCATGAAAATGCTTTTGCTTTTTGCTTTTGCTCTAATACTTTATTCCTGATCCTTTTCCAATATTACTTAACAGGTCGTACTTTGTCATGTTTTTACACTAGAGTTTATAACATTTTGAGATCAAGTTCAGTAAATACCTATTTTAATGTGAATAATATTTTACCTTAAATGAAGCACCCGAAAAAATTTTCGGGTATGAAACCCCCCAAACTACCTGTTCCAATTGACTGATATGTCTGGATTATGAACTCGTACGAGTAAATGAATGAATGAATTTGGTAGAGACGTGTAGTTTCTACCAAATTTGGTCTCAATCCGACCATTTGTACAAGAGTTATCGTGTTAATATACACTTATATACATATACAGTAAACCCTCTCATATCCGGACTAATGTGGCGACGGCCGATCCGAATAGCAAAAAATCCGGATATGAGAGGGAGATAAAACATCCGGATATGAAATAAATAAAACTACTTTAATAATATCAAAACTCAAAAAATCACGTAATACTGTACTAGAGTAATACAATTTTTCCTCCATCGTTATGACAACCCTTTTTCTTTTTCCGGTCATAATAACTTATTCCTACCCGAAACTAAAACGAACCAATACAAGAAAGACAAGGTCATTGAAGCAAAATTGGGGTGGGTAGGGACAGGTGGGGAGGGGAGGTTTATTGTTTTGTAAGTCAGTGACCTTGCACCAGATAGCAGAGAATGCAAACAGTAGCGCTAGAGACTAAGGCACACGGGATTAGGGTGACTCATCGTTTCCCTATTCCGCTTTTGAACATTACCGCGGACATACTTTAACCCCGCGTTCGGCGATCGGCGCGCTACTAACCGGCCTACAAACATCGTTCGTGACTACTGGTTTAACAAACATTGACCTAAGAGTAATTTTAAATTTTTTCATTCTTTCAAAATCACGGATATCGGAGGGTCCGGATATGAGAGATCCGGATATGTGAGGGTTTACTGTATATATATAAGATTTTTCATAACTATTGTTTTTGCCCTCCGGATACCTCAAAATGAAAAATAACGTGGCCTTAGGCTTAAGTCTTACATGAGAACTACGGTAATAGATTCTTCCCTACGGGAAATTTGCTAAAATGTGCAAAAAGTTTTGTCGAAATTTTGCGCTGAAAAATTTTTTATTTATGGCTATAAACAATGTTAAAAATATCCACTTTATTCAAAATTTAATAAGGATTAAGAATATATACAAAAACATAAATAGGCTTATAAAAAGGGAATGTTTTCAGTTCATCTAAACAGCTGTTCTTATAACGAAACTATGGCGTCACTTACACAAAATATGACGTCAATGTTTCCAATTTTGTTAACACTTTACAGTAAAATCAATGTCACTTCCATCAATATTAGAAATCTAGTCTTTGTTACTCAAATTACCTACTAAATAGCTTGTAATTTCACAAACTGTCCATTTAAAAAAATATATAAAAATATGTTATCTAGATTTTCATTACAGAAATGTACTATCACAAAAGTAACACAAAATCTCACATGTGTGAACTTTGTTTGAAAAAATATATAAATAACATAAACACACCTTCGCCAATAATGAATTTTGAACAAAGAATATAAAAATAATCCAACGAAAATAAAAAGTCTCTCCTATAATTGCAACAACACAAGAGCATAAAAAAAGCAACAGCCGGCTGTTTTGAGTTACGTAATTTTAAAACAAGTAAAACTTCTTTGTACACAGAGTTATCATCTACAGGAAGCTTGGAATTTGCCGTTTCAATCGATGTGAACTGAGTGTCGGTGTGTCCATCACCACTTGGAGGGTTAAGACTCATTTTGAATGACCTTACTAAACCTGGTCAGACCCATAAAAATGTATTTATCATAACATTTAGGCCAGTGTTTATGTTGTGGTTGTTTCTATTGTAGAGACCTCCTCGGTCCTTCTTTATTATATTATCCAAATAAGGAAGAGGAAGATGACATAAAAGTTTATATCTAACCTGATGATGAAGCTATTTGCTCCAAAACGTGTACCTACTCATTTCAGAATGCACTTAAGTATAAGATTAGTTACCTAGCTAAGACTAATCTTAATCTTACTAACTGAGGAAAAGATTAGCAGTAGTTCTGCAAAAACACCTCAGGAGAGAATATGTGAATAAATGGCTAAAATAATACCTGCACACACGCGTCGGCCTGGTTGAGTAGGCGCAGGCCGCGAATGAGTGCTGGTAAATCGCTAGGCATCTTGGGCTCAACAGCCACACGCAATATAGGCACCGCCATCAATTGCAGCTCTCGGAAAGCGGGGCAGGCGATATCCGATGACAGTGTGGCGGTCTTCAACACATGCTCCTCCAACCCTCCTATACCTGTGACAGCCGTTAAAGTTAAACCCTAACTCGACCTTTCGAATGGTTGTTGTTTGGGAGGATTTAGAGGTTGGATGGTCCCGACCAGTAGGAAAATTTCTTGCAGGTGCATATCAACAGAGACTTATTGTGCTAGCTACCAGAAGGAACGGATGCACTCTCATTATTGCCTTGCCTCCGGTGCAAGTTTGATAATATAAGTGAAATAGAAAGAAAAGGATGGGTGACGACAGGGTGGGTCGGCTGTTCATATCAAGTTGAGGGGTAGACCCTGGGCCCTTGATCCCTCCAGCAAAGCTTTGAGCCCAAACGACTCAAACTTTTCCATTGATGATTCTATTGCACTATTCTGACAGGAAAAATCTTTACTCAACCCACAGAGTGTGTCTTTTGTCGCCAACAATATCAGCTTACACCAGCTGATTTGTTTCAATCCAGTAGTGTTACATTACCGCTGATGCTATTAACTGATATTGTAACATGAACATGAGACAATATATTGTAACACCTTACCTTTGATACTAATGGGAACTAAATTGACGTTCGGGAGATACCTCATCTACAATCACAAAAAAAAAATAGAAACACAGAAAACTAAAACTTTTGTTTTAGAAAAAATTTAAAATTTAAAATTTGAATTTATTTATCAAATTGTTTTAACCCTTCAGGTCAGAAATTTTTATGAAAACCAAACCATGATTAAGTGTTTTTCCCCATTCACACCCTATTTTTTTCATTTTGGCTCTACGGACTCTATAACATAGATTTTTACCAAAATGTAGGAAAATAATTATTTTAATAAAAAACCTAAAATAACACAGTGTGATGCAATATGATTAAGTAGCCAAATTATAAATAAACTCCCTGTAGCAACTGTTTTTATTTTTATTAAGAACTAACACTAAAAAGTATTTATGAAGTATTACTCTATTAGTTTCATTAGTCTAATCTTTCACAAGGCAAAGGACAGGGAGAGATGGCAATCAGTTGTTGGTGGCCAAACCCCTTCTTGGGTATCAATGGTCATAGGAATAGGTTAAAGTAAGTAGTTAGTCTAAAAGGTCACTAAATAGAGGCCACAAACACATTACTCAGACTATTTTCTGCAGGGAATACAATTTTAAAACAACGAAAAATTGATCTAACTCACAAAAAACAATGGAACAGAAATGAAGTTATAACATTCCACTCACTCCAGTTTGTGAACAATGTTTCTGTCTTTGTCACACCCACTTCTTATTCAAAAACAGTTGTAAAAGGTTGTACACAGCAACCAAAGTTTTCATGAACAAAATACTCCATATCGAATCAGTTTGAAATAGTTCACCCACGCAAGAGATAGCAGTGCATAGTGGTGCGTCTGATTGTCGGACAAGAACCACAGAACCGCAGCAGTGATGTTTTAAACGCAACAGATAACGTCCGTCAAACTGCTTTGAAAGATTAATAAGCTTATTATAAGGCATCGGTAGACTTCCATATAATACTAAAAAAGCTGTTAATCATTACACAAAAATATTTTTTGTGTTATCACATGGACAGATAAGGGAGCATACTTAAAGTATTATTAAAACACTGTAAAATAAAACACCCTTTTAATTTGATTTCTCCATACTACAAAAACAAAACATCAACATAAACAAACAACATCAGCTGATCAGCTGATAATTTTACAACAATATAAATTTGACCAGTTAATTGCAGTGAACTGGCAGAGGGTTATTCCTACACTTTTCCTCCGCCATTGTCAACTGCCCCTTCTCTTCTTCTCAATTGGTCTGCGTGTTTCCTTCGTATTAACCCTCCACAAATCACTTCAAATGAATATAAACCATTGAACTTTTGTACTCTTCCTGCCTTCCACCCCGGACAGTTTTCATTTTTTTACCCACAACTCTCCACCCTCGCTGAAGGTTCTGGTAATGTTTTTTCGGTTGTTCTCGCTGTTGTTGCCAGAGCTTGAATTCCATTTTTCTTCTCAGATTCGGTTTAAAATTCTCTAGTGTTGTAGGTAATCTCCTACCTAAAAACATTTCCGACGGAGCTTGGCCCAATAAAGTATTATTAAAACACTGTAAAATAAAACACCCTTTTAATTTGATTTCTCCATACTACAAAAACAAAACATCAACATAAACAAACAACATCAGCTGATCAGCTGATAATTGCAGTGAACTGGCAGAGGGTTATTCCTACAATACTGGTTCTCAATATCGTGCGATGTGTTTGTTGCCATGTTCCGCACCAACCAGCTTGGAGATGGAGTGTAATGTCATTTTCATCATATATGTAGCACTGTAGTAGCAGTTGGGTTTTTTGTTTCAGGAAATACAACATCTTTACTCATAATTTATTGCAACATCCTTTGCAAGGTTCCTTTCCTTGAAATCTTTCATTACAGGTAGGTTGGCATACATGACCTATGATGTCACTACAAATGTCCCTAGCGAGCAGGCACGCAAGTGGCCACTGCTAAAACGGTGGTGGCAGCAGTCTTGCTCCAACTTTCATTTCAAGCGCACGCTATTTTGTGTCGTCCTGCTAGCTTGGAGGCGGAGTATTGTGGTTGTTTAGTGCTTTATCAATATCGTTTTTGATTCTGCATGATAGATAAGTATAGTATTATTGACAACATGATAGAATCAATATCTGTAACTAAACATTCAATTTTTAATGTAAATTATTAGGAAACCACTTGAAAACACAAGGAGTTTCTCACCTCCAGAAACACAGACACATTGGAAAAGTTCAAAAAAGATATTCAATAACAAAGATATTCACAAGTGTAAACTTTACTTCAGCGCTTACCCAAGACGTTGCCTGCTGGCACAGATTCGAGCACCTCCAACTCGCGCCCCATCATGAGGTAAAGCTCTGAGACTGTCACTTTGGTCACATGTTGGCCCGCCTTAAGGTCCTTCAACGTCATACTAGGAGACACCTCCTCCCCTCGTCTCAGCTGAACATAACAACTCATACAGTAACATTCAGATATAATTGACATTTTTATTGTCTAAACAGGAGGCTCCAGCAAAGCTGGCAAAGCACTACAGTCATATTTTATCTTTTGAACATCACTGGAAATAAAGGATTCATGAGTGTCGGTAAGGTAGAAGAGGATAGTCTGGTTTACCCAGGGAGAGAGAGAGAGAGAGAGAGAGAGAGAGAGAGAGAGAGAGAGGCAACAACTCCAAGATCGTCCAGCCCGCAGGACCTGGTGTCATACCAAAATACCAGGTAACCAGACAAGCATGAAGTAGATACCAACCCATCCCAACAGAGAAAAACACGTTGTATTTACAGATTATTTGAATGCGTACCCCAGAAAACGTTCCAAGCGACAAAAACCTAGTTTCGAGTTATCAAGCGTAGAAAGTTGGATTTACCTTGGAGTCCTGCAGAGCACGCCAAATCTGACAGACGAAATCAGGCCTGCTAACTCAAATATTTTCAAAACCAAAAATACCGTGGTGTAGTATGTGGCGTCTAGAACCTTTTCCAGGTTCAACAACAAAAACAGAGATATTTATCTCTGTTTTTGAAATTTTGTCACTTGGAACGTCTTCCAGGGGACCCATTAATTTAGTAGAAAGCTTCTAAAACAAATAAAAGGTGTGAATTCTAACACTTGCTTGGTGGCTGAGTGGTTATAGTGCCTGCCTTTAAAAGTGAAGGTCGCCGGATCGAATCCCTCAATGGTCGAATCTGGACCCAGTAGCCATTTTGTCATTGGGCTATTAATTAACACTTCCTAACAACACGTCAACGGTCAACGTTAGGTAGTAACAAGACTAGGGTTTGGATCATTCTCCATTAAAACAAGGCGTATCAAAAAGCTCAAAAAGAGGCGTAGAAAGACACAAAACAAAAACACAGAGGAGAAAAAGGAATCAGATGACTCAATAAAGTATCCATTCAGTTTAAGTATGTAATCACATCCATACATACACCACTATATTCCTCAGTAAACTAATAAATAATTTACTTATCTTCGATTCAATTTAACTAAAGTAACTATTACATGAGTAAATTAACCCTAGACTGGTGGTTGTTTTAGCCTTAACTTAATGATGAAATCATTATGCAACTATTCTTTTAATAAATCAATAAAAACAAAAAAAAGAATATGTTCTTCTCCCCCCTAGACTTTAACATTATAGTAAAAGAAGCAAAACAGGTGTCCACTTCAATCCCAAATGCTGTCAACTTCCACCCAAGCCATTTACTGTTTATTTTAGGTGGGCCCCCTCCACTTTACCACACATTTACAAGTCAAATTGGGATTGCTCACGGTGGGTATTCAAACCCACGTACTTCTGTTTAGCCTTAATGTTTAGCTCGTGAGCGACGTGCCTTAGGTCAGGCTAAGAACCACCGTCTGAAAAAGTGTTCAAGTGGCTATAAAACATACTCTAGCGTCAAAGCAGATAATTCCATGAGTTAGTTTCTGCATTAGCTCACAGGCGGTAAGTTGGCTCAACGGCTCAGTGACTTCAAATTTCATTAAATTGTAAGATGGCACTAAATGCCTGGAACCTGTCTCATATTTGCACCAGTGGTTGGGTTGGTTATCCAATTTTAGCATATATTATAACCTATACCTTGTGAAGTGCTGATGCAGGATCATGCTTAGGTCCCAAAACGTACACTGTGCTGCCCTTTCGTAGACAACCACTGAACACACGTGCGAACGCGATGAACACATCATCCTCTTCATGGGGAGGGGTCTCCGCCTCCCCTCCCCCTCCATCAGGTGGTTCCTCTGACAGTGGCTGGCCATCTCCTATGACAATGAAACTATTTTCAAATTCCAATTTTAAATGTTACAATCAACTGACTAATTATTGACCCAACAATTAGCTTTGAGTCAAATAAAAACCAAGCCAAAGTAAATAAATAAAATAAAAATATTTATGAAAAAATTGTTTATTATCAAGAAAAACATAAAATAAACAATTTCAAAGTACTTTCATTTTAGTTCGCACTAAACGAACAATACTAAACTCATTGCAAAGTTTTTGGAAAAAGTTCAAGTTAAACAATAAAATTCTTAGAATATTGGCACAGCTACAGCAAATTCTCAAAAAATATTCGGAAGCTCTAACTGAACAAAATTTATTGAAAATAATATAAATTTTTTCTAGCAATATTCTTTGTTTAATTGTCAATGGTGAAAACATTAAAAGTTTAAATAAATTAACCTTGCTATAAAGTGTCTGGATGTATTACCAAAGTGCTTCCTTGTACCAAATTTTATAATAACATGACCATTGACCATCCAAGTGGTCTTAGGCCCAGTTTATATACAGACAGACATCAGTCCAAAAAGTGAAAATTAATTTTTAAATCGGAAAGCCCAAAATGGAAATTTCCACTCCCAGCTAATAGTAATATTTTTTATAAAATAAATACTTTCTATATACTATAAATATGGGGAAAAAGTTAGACAAACTATTAACTTTTCCCATTACTTCATCTGGTTCTATTACTAGCATATTTCTATTCTGGCATATTTTATTTTCTAGTAATAGAACAAGTTGTAACGAAAGTATATTTTTACAGTTACTATAACATAATTTTTGTCAGTTATTCACACACTAGGATATTATAAGTTAAATATGCAATGTTAGGAGACAAACAAGATGTAAAAATTATGTAGAATATTAATTAATTATGGTAAACTCTTAATATTTTTTAACTAAACAATACAACACAACAACTAAAACAGAACAGTTGATCAAACATCGTTAAATAAGTTACCTAGCAACATAATATTATTAGTTTCCAAATTTTGCAAATAAACTGAAGATGTATTATTTCTCCCTGAAGAACGTATCACATGTATCTTGAGTTGTTTTCTTTATTTTTTGTTACTCTTTTATCCGATCGCTGTTAATTTATTGATATTGTTAAGATAAAATGAAGGAACCTCCTAACAGACAATACCTTGGAGGCCCTATTTTTTCTCTTTTTTTATATAAACATGTTATAAAATTTCCTTTTATGTTTTAATGAACTTGTATAAAATCTTTAGAAAATATATATTTTGTACTTTTTTAGAGTTAGAGGGTAAGCAAATAATTTAAGACATATTTTTTATGAGAGAAGCTTTTAGTTATGAGTTATTATTTTTATTTTTTTAGTTAGTCTGACAAAAGAAAATTTTATTTATTATTTGTAATCTATATTTTTGTAATGAGACCATGTTCATTTTATATTGCATTGTTAAAGAATTTTTATGAGAGAAAATGAAACATTCTTATTCTTATAAATGCTAACAAAACCCTCCAATTAATGTTTTAATACAATTGCAGAAAATTCAGAATTGAGGACCTACAGACGGTAGTGTACAAAAGGGAACTACACCACTAAATGTCTGGACACAGAGACTGACCAAGACCTGTGCTCTGATTAGCCAACCGCAGTCGCGCTTGTTCTCTCCTCTTGGCAATCTCCTCTAGCGTGAGAGGTTTGGGACGGTTCTGTGGCAGCAACTTCCTCTCCAACTGCAAACATATAGAGATGAACAGATATTACATGAAGCTTTTACTGAAATATACTAACAAGCACCTAGCTACTAGCATGGGGGTAAGTCAAGCATGGGCGCTATGGCCAGGTAAGTCAAAGGTTGCTGGATCAAAACCAGAGGCCGGCAACACCTGTCAGATCATGAGCAGTCACCTCTGGCAAGTCTGTGACTATGCCGCAATGGTACCTTGCTGTCTTTAATTTACCACACAGGCCCTAGGCCCAATTTGCTTTGATTGTCAGAGCCCAAACAACAAATTTGGCAGCAATGCGCTTTATTCGTAAATTTTCATTAAAAAGCTCTTGAATTTCGGAAGCGGCACGTTGTTCACTTAACTTTCAATCATAAAAAACAAAGCAGCAGTGAAACTGCACTAACAAAAACGGTCACTGAACTGGCAAAGAGTTGCACTAGACAGATGCTAGGGCCGGACCTGTACTACAAAAGCTCCGCCCACGACAATTCTATTTCTGTTACTTTTGGGTACCCCCTCATATATCTCAGAATACTTTTCACAACCACGATCTTATCCAAAGGCCAATCACAAACTTGACTAAAGAACAATGTAAATATCAAATTTAGATTGGATTTGTCATTTTTGAGAATATGAGTAGAACAAACATGGAATCCATACGTAAAGAAACTCATATTATTTTGATTATATTTATGAGTACCTGGTGACCGAGCTTTGCTCGTATAGAATAAGACATGTATTATAAAAATTAATTAGAAAAATTAAAACACATCTATTACTCAATAAAAACATTTATGTGGTTGAAATAAAACCGATTTAATACACCATAATTAATATAGCACTGATCAAAATTATCGCCCCTGGTGGGTATGGAACTCGCGGCCTATAGTTCTTGAGGCCGACACGCTACAACTCGGCTACGAGGTTAATCAATTGAGCGATGCCGTTTAATGTCTTTTAGCCAAAGCCGATCATTTACTGTTTAATTATCCATACTGTTATTATTAGCCTGTGATCAACTGATTTTTGTTATAAACGGAATGAGGATTGAAAAGCAAAAGAGAAATTTAATTTACATCAATTAATTGGTTTGTTACAGTGGCTTCAAGCAATACAACGAATACGTTTTCTATTAAAACACGGAAGATTTTGGAAATACCTTTTTCTGCTTTTATTTCGCACAGCTATGTTATCCTTTAGTTTTTACAAATTGTTTAGTAACCTGATAATTTTGCATTTATTTAATTCATAAAATAAATATTAATGCATAACCTCTATATTGTTCCCCGCAGTCTTCAATCAAGAACTGTCAAACGGTTATAAACAGCTGTTTTGGTTTGTATTGTTTACATTTTACTCTCCATAAGCGTGATGTTAAATTTTTAGATTTTAAACTTAATATTACAAGAAAACACGAATTTTCCTGGACATTAGACCTATCTAGAACTTATTTTCTACTCGGAAATTAGTTATTTCCAAAATTTAAAGAAATTCCTCGGTGCCGTTTTCGAGATCCGTGTGCAAATATATATATATATATATACAAACCTTCCTCGTATTATGGCTCGTATTGGATTAATACATAGAATAGGGTGGTAGCCTTTTTTAGCTATACTTACTCGCCCTTAGCAAAGCTTAGAGGATTAGGCAACACAGATCTGTTAAAAATGATTCTTTATTAAGAAGTTACAAAGATAAATATTTAGTTGAAACTATGTGCACTAAAATATGAAAAAAACCATAGCTAAACAGCCAAAACCTTTAAGGATCAAGATTAAAAATCAAGATTTTTAACGATTTGTTAAATTTAAAGTATGGTTTTATAATTAATTATTTTCCTCGATGACGACAGAAAAAATTCTGAATAAAACAATATGAGGTTAAAGGTTAGACTGATTGAATGTTGGACAAACTAAGACCTAAGCGTTGGCTTTAAAACTATATTTACCGGGAACATTTTTGAGATGAACACGATGACCGGAGCATCAGGGGTGCTGCTGCACTGGAGGAAAGCTTGCTTGAGGGCCTGAGTCTCCGGAGGCAGACTGTCCAGGGAGTGGCCCTGACCACACATCAACCGCTCCACCTTCTCCTCTGTCATCTCACACGGTGGGGGTAGTTTGGAGGTCACCATCTCTGATAATAAAATTTAAATTTATTTGTAACTAGCTGACCCGATGAACTTTGTACCGCCTAACAGTAATGCATGTCTTGTTAACTTATAGATTACCTTAATGGGATTTATTTATTTAATAAATTTAATTTCATAATGTTTCAGTGTAGTCAAGTCATGCCACCACAATGTTGTTCTCATGTGATTCCTCGTCCTCCCAAACTATATAACTCTCATACTATATAGCTCCCAAACTATATAATCTTTTAGGATTAAATGGCATAGTTCCTATCCTTATTTTCGTATTGTAAATATGTTCTAAATCGTATTGACGAACTAGAGGATGTTGCAGGTTTACTGACTTGAAAAAGTAGATTTTCAATTTTATTTATTTATTTACTTATCTACTAAATTATAGCGGATTTTATTTTAATCACCCAAATAACCAAAGGCACACATAGTATACAAAATTTACAACATTCTTACATAATTAATTATTAATTTTTAAATGGTTATTTTCGCTCGTCCAGCCTCTATGAAATGCCTCAAAACAGGATTTTTCCTTTAGAGGCATTATTATTATTTTCAAGAGAATAAATTTAGTCATAATATATTTTATGTGCATTATATTTATTTAGTTTATAGCCTAGTAATTAAGTTATATTAACTATGAATTATGTTTAACTACTTAATTAATTATATGTATTATGTTATTAACTATGAATTATGTTTATTATATATTCATGTTTGTTATTACTTATATGTATTGTTAAACTATTTATGTAATTTACTAATAGATTGATGTATTTATGTGGAAAGCAAGTGCTGTATTTTTGTATTGTTTTGTAAACTGTTGTTTTTCTTAAAAAAAACTGTATTCTTATTCTTATTCTTCAGAGGATTAATTCACAATGTTCCGATGTCGAGTAGCATTACAGGTATGTCGTCAAAGATTAGATCCTCTGGGTCGTGGCATTGTTTATAATAATTCTAGCTTAATCAAACATTCATTGATTACTTTTATTTACAATTGCATTGAATTACATTTATTCTAAATCTGACACAAAACAACTCATAATTACACTTTAACAAACTAATCAACCAGTAATCTATAAATGCTTATTGTCAGAACATTCGCTGAAAATGACACATAATGATGTTAGCGGGTGCTGGTGTTAGACTGGTGAAATAAACAACACTAAATCAGCTGTTAATAAAATATTCACATTATTGATGTATGCATATGATTAAAATGTATCACGTTTTTTCTTTATACGCTTAACATATGCAAACTTTATAGGCCAGTGGGGCTTAGCCCTAAGGTTAACTACAAAACTGAATATGCCTGTAGCCTACTTGGAGCAGAGAATCCAAGAAATCAAATATCATTAAAATTGGTCCAGCCGTTTTCGAGTTGTATAAATGGTGTAACTAATACGACTTAGTTTTATATATTTAGATAAATTATATTAAATTCAAGAACTAATTTAAGTGTTTATCTAACTTTATAAAAGGGAGCTTGAAAAGTATAAATATGTATTACAAGGGCAAGAGTACTGTGGTATATTTTGTCACTCACTAGTACGACTGTTATTGGCGCCCAATAGTTTTAAGTACGAGGTGAAGCCGAGTACTTGAATTCTATCAAGCACCGATATAGCACATCGTACGTGTTAAGAACAGCACTTATCATCATACCACCTTTTAAAAAGTAGCCAAAATTAACCTAACAATACCCACACTAAATTTTTTTATCAAACGAGTACATTTTATTCCTGACACCAGTTTTTAAACCTCTTTTATTCATATTCATACCGCATACACAAAGTGTCAGAGTAGAACTGTTTCGTTAATTCATTTGCTTTTCTCAAGATAGATTAAAGCACAATATTTGATTAATTCATCATAATCAGTTTGAAAGTGTGTTTTCAAAACAAACAATATAGTAAACGTAAACAATATTACACCTGTTTGCTATTGTTTCAACAGTTTATATTGCTATAAAGATCAGCTGTTTGGCTTTGAAACAAAGAAATTAGTAAATAAGTATTTAGCAGTGCTCGTAGTGTCAATTTATGTACACCTACTTTCCGCACTAGTGCCTTTTCCAGTTTTTCCGTATTGTTGACCAAGGCTGTATGATATTGATTAGTTTCCATTACAGCTAACAGATCGGAATTAGCAGTTTATTGGAGTGGTATGATGAAAAATTTGTTGTATGTGTGTAGTGTAAGCATGTCCCCGAGGCAGTAGCTTAGGGGTGACACGCTGGTTCAGCAAGTCAAATGAGCCTGGTTCAGGAACAGTGGTGGGAGACTGTTATCAGATCATGAGAGGTCACCTAAGCACATTGATGATCAATGACTATTGTAATTTTCATTAACAGAATAGACAATAGGAGGCTCCGGCAAAGTTGACCAGGCACTGTGATTACTACTAATATTTTGTAAAGTCATTAGAAAAAAAGAATTCATGAAAATCAGTAAGACACGAGAGGATAGTCTGGGGCACCCGGGGAGGGAGAGGCAGCAATTCCAAGCCCGTCCAGGCTCCAAGACCCGGTGGCATGCCCGACTGCCAGGTATCTAGACAAACATGAAGCAGTCACCAATCCATCCCAGAGTGAACCAACCAATACTGGGTATCCATCCAAGATGTTTGTATTGTTGGTTGTGTAAGGGTTGTATGCCCTTAAAGAGACAAAGAGGAACCGAAAGTACAAAGGAAGCTGTTTACTTTGGGTAGCAGAAAGACTTAAAAAAATTATGATAGTTTCATTTTGCTATACCATATTATGGCCTCTAACAAATACAGAGCCATTTAAGGGTAAGTACACTGTCGCAGTTTATTCGACTGTAAAATGTACTGGATACGCTTTGTGGCAATGTTACATGTGATACTTTGCTAACACATTCGCTACCGATATGTTAAAAAATATTGTTCGTCACACACCAGCGTCAACTATAGTTGATGAATGATTACGTAGGCATAGACTGACATCAACTATAATTGACGCACGGCCTCAACTATCGTTGATGCCAACTTGCAACATCTTTATGGTCAGTTTTAATATACAGTCGATATTTTCTGTTTAGTTACTAGTTACAGGTATACAGGGATAACCTCTAAATGAGCTAGTAAATAAACTCTAAATAGATTGGTTGCCATGTGGTGGGGTTACCTCAATATTTTTGACAGCATTTTTTTAAAATTGTATCGGCAAATATAATTGTATTTAGAATGCAAGATGGTTTTTTTGCTGGTTTATGTAAATTACTGTTTTTTACAATCCAGTTGATAACAAAAAAAAAGAAAAAGTGTTGTCTTTGGGTGAATTTTACTTCAGTTACATAGTTTCAGGGGGAAGTCTGGCCAACAGGTTAGGGCTCTGATAGATCATCTGGCGTCAACTATAGTTGACGAACGGTAGCGAGTGTTAAGTTCTATTGGTGGTGAACAAACCGAAGATTAATTGGCTTACCCAGAACAGTGTGTGCCAGAGGAAGCCACTGGCTACAGAATGCCTGCAGTTGAACCCTTGTGTCCGTGTGCCTCAGGTCCCTTGCCGTCATCTTCACGTTCAGACTCTCCGCCATCTTGGCTAGCTTTTCCTTGTCCTGTAAACAAAATTTATCTTTTAATATCTGTGGCTTTCTAACTTGTTTATGGTACAGGGTTTGTCTTGGGTGCAAAAGTCTTCCCAACATATGTTTTCAATGGCTCCTGATATGTCATAAGTGTCAGTATAATTATCAGGCAATGTCTTGTGGGAAAGGAAATATTAAGTATTGGTGCACTCTTGTTGTTAATGTTTAGTAACTATTTTTTTAAATAGACTGGAAAACTTGCTTAATATTGAGGCTGCTTTTCTTTACTGATCCTCAGCACTGTATACTATAAGTCAAAACTAGACTTACTCAAAAGTCTAGTCAAAAATACTCTTGTATGAAAGTTCCTGAAAATTTTCCAGTTTTGTTGTTGGAGCCCTTACAATGGTTACAATGGTTTCAACTTACCACCACCTTTTCAACATCTAAGGATTTTTACCTTCAGTAAATTCAACTAATTTTACCCTGAGGAAAAAGCTGATAGCCACAAAGCTTTTTAAAAAGATTTTTAGGATGCTCTGGGATAACAATTACCATAATAATTCACTGGAATAGGAGACGATGCTCCTTCCAAGGATTCAATGCTAAAATGAGAGTCACAGCCCAAGAAAGATAAATGAGTACCGTGACAAAAACCAATAACATTAAATACCTGCAACAAGCTGATATTTCGTTAGTCTCTTGTCATATAATCATAACACTTAATTTACCCTTTGCACTCGGATGGTCAGTAGTTCAATTAGTAGTAGTAGAGGTATTTTTATGTCAAACCTGGTTTTTTTTTAAACAATTTTTTTTAAGACAATAAAAAGCCATTGTTAGTTAATGAATAGTGTCTATACAAAATTATTTATTTCAATCTATTATAAATAAAATAATATGACAAAACATTTTCGTCATACTCCTCCAATAATTGTCTCAAGTCATCTGAATTTAAATTATCATCCTTTTTTATGTTTACGTTCATTACCTACTGAGGTTACAACCAAAATAAACAATTAATTATTAATAAAATGTACAACAATTTACAAGAAAAGAAGCTGTTATTAGCACTAAATATCACCATTTCTCAGTAAACGCAACAGGTGACCAGCAGAACAACGTACTAAGTAGAACCTTAATTTCCAACACATGTATGGTTTTAGAAGTGGGAATTCATCTGATTTGCTAGTTTATTAGTTCCCCAAAAGATTGCAGCACATCAATATATATCTTAAAAAAGGTGTTTCTTTTTTTATATTTTTTTATTTACTTATTAAATTTAGTGGCCAGTAGTACTGCTGGCTTTTCGACTGCAACATGGATTTAATCTCATCCAGTACCACTGGCCATCCGAGCAACGAGGACAGCTCTTATTAAAATTAATTGGACGTGGCGAGAAAATGGTGACGGTCAGTACAGCTGGCCATCCGAGTGCACAGGACAAGTTATAAATACTCGATCCGATAGCAAAGGGTTAAAATTTAGACATATGATCTGGGCTCAATAGATATATTTGTGCAATTTCACTAATTCTACACAACAATTCATTTGCGAATCCGACTCACCTTCCTCACCACAACGTTCTCATACACAGCCCAAATGTTCTCCAGGACCAGTTGTACAAACAGAGGTTTCTTCGCCTTCTCCTGTGCACCCTTCATCACCCTCTTGGCCTTGGTGTTGAGGAAAAAATCTCCCCACAGAGTGCGTTCTAGAACTTCCTGCTTCACGCCCAACTTCGCTGCATACACTGCAGCAAAGTCACGCACGCTGCGGCAATGTTGCTCACATAAATAAATTATCAATCGCTCGAAGACTTTAGTGTGACCAAATATGAGAAGCCTGAGTTTACCTTGCATCTCATTAAGTAAGTAGTTCTTATGTTGATAAAGATGACAGTTCTTTTTAACTTGTAGAAGGGTAAAGAGTGAGTTTATAAATTTTAATATTCTTGTACTTATGTAGAGACAATTTATAATACTAACCTGATGTATTTAAATATGAACTTAACCAAAACTATATCATCATAAATATCAAAATATCATCATATGGCAAATAGCATATAATTTTAAAGGTATTGCAAATCCAAGAAACTTTCAAATTTAAAGCTTACCCACATCTATTTTAATTTTTGAATCATCAACAAAAAACTTTTTTCTTCCTTAAGAAACACATGTTAATTGTTTAACATTTAATTTAATTTAATCAACGGGAAAAATTAACTCTATGTTAAACATTTGATATTTTTAGCTTTGGCTATGTACGAGTAGGCTAAATATTTTCAAAAACAAATTTTTTTGGAAATTTTTTTTGAGATAGTATTTTAGTATTGCATATCAGAATAAAGATTAGCTCATAAGAAATGCAATTGTTTAATCACAATAGAGTAATCTGCATTTTTAAGAAAAATATAGGGTTTTGACAAAATTTGGATTTTTTTCACTAAAAGGGCTGCCATTTTAAAATGAATTGATATTGATATATTCAAAATCTGATTGCTACTGATGATTATGAAACACCTGTATTTAAAAATATTTTTACCTTATTTGTTGGAGTTGGTTTAGCGGGAAAGAATTTTATTTCATCGTTGCAGGACCAAATCGTTTGTCTGGAATCAATATTGGACACCTTATGTGATTCCCTTTTTACATAGGGTCAACTCCTAATAACCAGTAAAATTTCACTTTTAATTTGTTCAAAGGATTTTCATACCAGAAGCCCCAGCCATCTGCAGCACTTGCAAACACGACGTTGCCTTGATCCGGACAGAAGTACAGCTGTGAGTCGTCTGCGGTCTCCAGCCCATCGGACCAGTCCTGCAGCTTGTTGCCAGAACTGGGTGTCGTCTCCGACCGACTCATCACCTCAGTCGTGAACAGCGAAGCCATCACTGCGTTCACCTGTGAAAAACAGCAGTCTATCTGACAATTCATTTCACCTGTTAAAGTCTGAGTATTTCTAAAACAAGGTATCTCCCCAGGCGAGGTTATTATATATTTTTATATTACATATTCAGTACAAAAATATATAGACCTAGGTTTTTTTTATAAACAGGGTGTTCATTAAAGTTGGGGACAAACTTCAAGGGATGATAGTACTCATCAAAATAAACAAAATATTTCCTAAAAACATATGTCTAAAAATCCTTTGTTTAGCCGCTAGCGGCCATTTTGTATTTTTAACAAAACTCATTATATCTCAAGAACTACCAAAAGATATCAAACTTTGCACACATCTTCATTGGCTAAAGAGAAAAATATTCTTTTAGTATTATTTAGTTTACTATTATATTACCAAAATGGCGGCGGTTAAAAATCTTATAGTTTAAATAACAACAAAACAATTAACTTAATACAATTTTTAAAAGACATAAAAAATATTTTAATTTTAATTTCAAATCTGATGATACTTTGTTGAATGAAATTAGTCCACGGATATGTGAGTAAATGCAATTTTAATGTTAGCTTACAGAGCCCATGCGCCACTGAATCGCGGCCGTGACGGAAAATTGATGTGCCAGCTGATTCTTCTGCTTGCAGAAAACTGATTACACTACATAGCACACATAAGACAAGTAGTAGAATAAAAGGCTGAATAACTTAAACACAAGCTTTAATTCACTTAACCCTCAAAAGGTGTTAAAGCTTTGATACCGGTGCCATGTTGTTGTAAGAAGTGAAAATAAGGTGGGTACAATTTAATTTTACGAAACAACAATATATGCTATTGCAATACCAAGGACTATGTATGGAAAAAGCTTTCATCTCAGTTTCAATCAGGGTGCGTTCAGAAAGCAGTTTCAAAGGCTTCTGAATGTCAGCATTATTTCTCATTGACATGTAATAGTTTTTAGGCGTATTGTTTGTCTCTATAATAATAGAGAGGATAATTTGAGATTGTAAAAAATGCAGAGCACATTTTGATAAAGTGAAAAACAAACAAATTAAATATATAGATTTTATTAACATTTTTGCTAGCTGCCAAATTGTATGAAAGATAAAGATAGGTGCCTTCCCTAAACCGCCTTAGAATATTAAGATTACTTATTCAATGTTTCAAGGATTTATAATGTACAATTGACCCCACTGAAAAGTTTTGAAAACTTGGTGGGGCCATGACTGGAAAATATTATAAAATAAATTATTTGTATTTGCAATTGTTTTTGTATCCAAGTTGAATTTGAATCTGAAACCAAACAGCCCTGTAGTGTTCTGAGCTGCCACGCACTGTGCCACCGGTAGTGGGGGAAGGAGAGGGGAGCTCTGGAGACAGACAACAGCCGTGCCGAGGTCACAGTCACAGACCGCATTAGCTCGCCGGCTTTTAGACCCGTAGGTTGTTGATTGTCTGCTCCCTGGTAAACCAAGGGGTCAACAACGTGGTCCGTGGTACAATAAGTCTAGGGTAACCCCCTTGTTTGCCTTTGCTAGCTTGTTTCAATTAATAGAAGAATTATAAATCGGTTTATTAGAGATTCATTAGTTTATCTGAGAAAGGAGCTTTTTATTTCATTATTATAGTTGAGTTGAGTTAATTCCTTTAGTAAGACAATTTGAGTAAGTACGGAGTTTTTGTATAAATTAAGATAGCATACAAAGCTGAAGTAAGCCTGGTGTTTCTAAAATAATAAATACCGATAGTATAAGGCTGAAATAAGCCTGGTGTTCAATTGATAATACCGTTAGAGTACAGGGCTGGAATAAGCCTGGTGGATAAAATAGTAACAAGGCTGATGTAAGCCTGGTGTTCAATTGATAATACCGTTAGAGTACAGGGCTGGAATAAGCCTGGTGGATAAAATAGTAACAAGGCTGATGTAAGCCTGGTGTTGTGCGAGACACCTACTAGGTAACTGCAATTACCTATGATTTTTATTCTATGATCATTGAATGCTAACCCTACTTCTTCAGTAATCTTATGGATCTTCTAATTTAGCTAATTAACTTCTATAATACATGTCTCATTCTATCCGAGTCTCGGTAGGCAACTTAATATTTATATATTATAAATAAAAATACATTATTAATATATATTTTTTATTATATATTATTTATTAGTATGTGAAAACAGGCCACGAAAACTAAATTAAGACATAAATCGCGTATATATGACCACAACCCAACAATGTTACCTAAAGCGTGTCTCGTATTACGCGACTGTGGACTTGACAGGTTAACCTAATGATAATATATTTTTATAGTAAATAAAAATGTATCTCACTATAAAAGGTTTTGAGATGTTAAAACCCCTAAAAATCTAGGTCAATATACAGTTTTTTTCCAAAAATATAGTGTAGGCTATTGTTTTTTATTGTAAACAATTTCGGTAATTATCATCTGTTGAAGAGGAAGGAAGTATTTACGGTCATTTCCTTTACAGAGTGTAAGATATAACTTACAGGATTAATAGGACACATAGGTAGATTAACTAAAATGTCATCTAGGCTAAATCAAAATGTTGTGATATTTTATATTGAACTAGAGAAGGTAAAAGCTTGAACATTCAACTGGCACATATGTATTATTAAAATACTCTAAGTATATATGACATTTAATTTTTAGATTAAAACTGTATTACTGTACAGTATAATTTTTATAATGGCTTTGTGTAAGCCAGAATCAATATACAAATATAATGAAAACATAAAATTATTGTATCAGACAGTAAACTTGTTACATTGTTAGCAAAACTGGAGTATTCTGACATAATAATAAGTTCTTAAAGATACATATCAGATATGTTTCTCAAAATTAGTTACTGTAAACCATTGTTATGTAAAGTTTTGGACTATAATGTAGGCTACACACCTGCTCCAGAACCTGTGTGAGATGAACGTAAGCATCTAAAGGCGAGAGTTTGACTTCCAAAATGAGGCGGTCCAGTTTGTTAAGAACCAACACTGGTCTAATGTTTTCCAACCAAGCTTGTTTCAAAGCTACCTGTTGACAATATTTGTATATGTTTAAAATGATTAATAAAACTCATATCTCAATAAAACTAAAATGGTTTGAGTACTTTTATTTTTTTTTAGTTTTATATAGGACTAAATAAAAGATTTTAAAGATTATTTAGAAAAATATGTACATTTTGTAACGTTTTACTCTTACTTAAAATTTTGATTTCAATTCAGTTAAAGACGCCTTATAAACTCTCAGAATAAACAAAGAATAAGGATCTTCCTTCAGACACACTTCTCAGACAAGTAAGTAATTTCTTTTAGACACAAAAGAAATTCTGAAAATAGAAAAGCCCAGAAAATCGGTCAGCAAAAAAATACACAAACTGTACCATCTTCTTTGTAGTGTACCCTGGGCTAGTAAAGTCTATTCAAAGAACCATGTAGGATCAAACCTGTGTCTGGGGACACACTCCTTCGACAACATCAACCACAATGATGGCACCATCGCACAGTCTTATGGCAGTCGAGACTTCCGAAGAGAAGTCAACGTGGCCGGGCGAGTCTATTAGGTTGACGAGAAACTCATCTTCCCCAGCTTCAACACACAACAGTAAACGGTTGTGATAACTCTAATAGTAAACTAAAGCTAGGACGTAAAAAGACTCTTAACTCCTTGGTGTTAGTGGTAACTAAGGTTAAACAAACTCATTCTTCATTTTATAAATGTGAAGGGTTATTCTTAACCTGGATTATAGGTTCTCTAAGTATGGTTTTCACTGATTACAAAAAAAACTTATTACCAATTTATAAGGTAGAAAATTTAAAGACACTAACGTTAAACCATATGCAAAAGTCTATTCTGATATAAAGACTTAAAGTTGGAAGTAACATGCTAGCCTTTTAATATGAAGTTTGCCGGTTCTAAACTAGACCATGATGTCATTTGTAATTAATTAGGCTAGTAATTAACTACTTATCTAATAACAGGTTGACATTAGGTAGTAACAAGACCAAGATTTGGACAGTTCCCTGTCAAATCGTTAAGATCTATCACTGACGTTGTTACGCATAATATACAATAAAACAGTATGTTATGGGTGACCTCTATTTTCCAAATTGTTATTCATGATATGGAGTAATATTATTAAGGATTTTGATCTATTGATGAACGGGAGGGACTGGCGTGGCTTGGGATTTTACTTATTAAATGCTTGGAAAATTAGGTGGGGCTTGATTTCGGAATTTAATTTCAACCAAAATTAATAGTTAAAGTTTTTAAATTTTATCTTAATAAGTATGTATTGTTGTTGATTAGTAATTTTAAGAACCAAGTTGGTATAGATCAAGTATATGTTGTAAAATTTTTCATTCATTAGTTCATATGTTAAGTGAAATATTTTGTATTATTATTATTATTGTAATCAAAGTAAGCAATCTGTAGTTGTAAGCGAAGATGCCATCCCAGCAGACAGTCCTGTGGACTATTGCTGTAATCAGTGCAGCAAAAAATATGTAATGTAAATCGCTATTGTTTTATAGAATTAGTTTGTAATAAAGCGCTGTTTTCTTTCTTTCTTTCTTTCTTTCTAATGTTATTAACCACAGATTGTTAGGATTTTTACTTGGTACACAGTAAAATTAGTTTGGATTTCAGGATAAAGATTTTAAAATTCAAAAAAAAGGCCAGTTGACCAAAACTCACCAGTTCTGTAATATAATGCTATTGAGCTACTTTTCATTGTTATACCACGCTCTTGTTCATCTTTGCGACTATCTAAGTACCTGGAAGTAAAAAATATTTATAGGCATATGATTGAGCTGAAAAAACATTTTGTAACAGTTATTAATTATGTAGTTCTAATTAGTGTTTGATATAAAATTCTGCCAAAATTTTAATGTAAATTTCAAACCAAAATAAAAGCTGAGTTTAGACAAAAATCAATGCTATATTTAACGCATATTATTGAGTGTTACGTTAAACTTAACTTCTATTTACAAACTATTAATGGCACTATCGCTCAAATATAGCAATGTAATAATTGTTGCAAATTTATGAGTTTATCATGTACTATTAAGACTGTTTGTTATTTGTAAATTGTCTTGATATTTCACATTTCTGACATAGTAATATTAAGCCATTCACTTCTCACCTGAGTTTTCCTGCCATACGTTGGGATATAATCCCATTGCTCGCAACCAGAGAATCAGCCAAAGTAGTTTTTCCATGATCAACATGTGCCATTATACATATGTTTCTGATGTTTGAAGGCTTATTTTGCAGCTCACTGAGCTTCTCGGTATTAACTAACCTCATGATTTTTAGTGAAACTGTAACAAGAATATGATTCTCTTATGTAACCAGAAGACAGGATATTTGCTATGATTACTACAACCCTAACTTTTAACATTTATCAGCTAAGAAAGTTTAAAAAATAATGATAATCTGGTAGAAAAATGCTGTTTATTGATTCACATATTACCTACATACTTATACTTAAAATTCAATATAACTTTATTCATCAACATAAGAAACAGATTCAAAGGGATCAAGTTATGTTTACAATATAATACATTTTTACACTGCTTAGCAAATTTAAGTTGGGCCTACAATATGTACAAAAATAAAACAAAAGAAACCAACTTACAAACCTATCTCAGACATAAACTCAAAATGGTTGACGATAGCAATAATGGCTATTACTATACCAAGTTTTGAAACATTATTTAAGATATTAGGCCTAAGCCATTAAATTGAAATAAATTAAACTAAAACTATTGTTTTAATTATTGTTATGCTGTAGGGAATACAATAGCAAACACATGGCACAAAATTGCGTATCCATTCCATTAGTTTTGCAAAATGAAAATATAGTCAGAACCTTTTGAAAATCTTAGAAAACAAAAGGTAATATAAGCTGCAAAAGGCAAATTTATGAGGAATACACCTTATTAACTTGCAAAATGGAATGTCAAAACACTATTGATTGAGGTTATGTTTACAAATGTCAAAACTTTATAGAATTTAAAAACTAATTATTACTCACACTGAAGTGAAAAGCTATAATTCAAAAAATAAGTTTTTATTTAGAATAAAATAGTTCAATCAACATTTTACTTAAAAATATAATACTTTGTGTAATTCATAACAGCTATGAGGCAGTTGCTAAACATGTGTCTCACTTGATTTGTTATGATGATAGTCAGCTGTCCCGATTGCAGAAGCAGAAAGCACAAAAGCAGGTGAGTCATCATATGGTGCAATAGCATAAAATTATCCAACATCCAGACAGTAAGTTGGTAAGGACATGAAATTGCGATGACTAACTGATATATATATATATATATATATATATATATATATATATATATATATATAGATCTCTGTTCTGATGGTGTGAGTATTATGTCAACCTTATACAATGTACAATTAATTAGATACTGATTTTATTAATGTAATCAATTGATTGATATTTCATGGTTAATAATGCAAAATAAATTCCTGGTAAAACATAATACAGTATCTTGCAGAGTAGAGTGAATGTTGTAGTGACTGCAGCAATACCATTTAGCGCATCTTTTTTTTATTTAAAAACATAAACAAACGTTCAAAAGTTTTTGAACGCATTCTATTGAACAGACTTATGAACTTTCTGAATGTAACAAATTATTTTTTACCCAACAGTTTGGATTCATTAAAGTAAAAAGCTTAGTCAACGCCATGTTCTCTGTTGATGCTATAGACTCATATAAATACTCATCTGGCTTGTTTTTTGTTAAACACTTGTTTGTTAAACACGTGACTTTAATCAGACAGAAAATAAAAATATAAATACATAATCCCCCAAAACCGTAAACTATTAACGTGGTGAATAAAGCTGTTCGTTTTTTACAGTACACATTTACTTCATAGTTTAACATTAATGAATGATTCAGATGGCATTGGATAGTAAAGCATACGGTATTGCTAATGGAAAGTAAACCAATCAGCTGTAGCTAAGAAATCAAATGTTTTGATTGTAGACAAGTTGTAAACATACTTACTCTCCATAAGGTTAACATTAGAAATTACAAACGCCATAAAATGGAAACTTATATGGTTTTCGAAAATATTTTTCACTAAAACCTTCCCGGACACATAATAGAGCAACTTCCTAAAATTTCATGGCGATCGGATGAGTAGTTTGGCAACGCATAAAGGACGTACAGACATAATACAATTTTATATATAGAGATAATATTCTATTACAAGAGTATCCCCATAAAATTTACCAATACATTATAGATGCTTTAAAAGAATACAAAGTATGAGGACTTAACATAGGTATTCGAGACACAGTTCCTAAGGCTTCTCAACAAGAAAATAACACTGTAGACAGCTTGCCACTAATATGTAATATGTTGCTTCCAAGACAACTTGTCATAAACAAACACCCCACAAGTTGGTGGTTTTACTATTAATGCATTAGGTCTTATTACATTTCATACCAAAATGCAGTACTTTGTTTTACCCTCATTTAGTAAAAACCCGTTTGCCTTAAACCAGTTGGATGTTTCCATCATATCGTATCATTGGTAAGTGATTGAAGGGCACTTATTATTACTGACATTTATTAAAGTTGTATCATAATCTGCATATAGAACAACATGTGCATCCACTTTACTGGGAAGGTTATTTATCATGACTAAAAATAAAAAAGTCCAAGAACAACCCTTGGGGGACTCCTGTTTTACTTGTGCTTTTCTAGATTTCACTTTATTAACAGTAACAATCTGCTGGTGATCTGTTAGGTATGATCTCATTAGTTTTAAGTTATTTCTAATACCATAGTAATCCAATTTACTTGAGAGCACATACTTACCAAATCCAATTTACTTAAGAGGCCTTAGAACTTGGCCTGAGCAATGCCTGGATCCTCAAAAACTTTGTGTATTATTCTCACCAAATCATCAATAGTGTTAAAAGTGGATCTGTTTTTTTCTGAAGCCATATTGCGATTCACTTCAAATTTTTTGGTTAAGAAAGAACCTGGATTATTGGGAATATATTACAACTTCAAAGATTTTAGCAAACACAGGAATAATCGGTATAGGTCTGTATCCAGAAGGAGAGTTTTTATCCCCCTTTTTATATACCGAAACCACCCTAGACATTTCAGTTGGGAAGAATCCTTCAGTCAGACATCTATCTATTAATATAAATCGACAAAAGGAATGCAATATAATTTACCATCTACTTCACCAAGTTACATGATATGTCGTACTCGTACACATCAACACTATCCATTTACATTAACATTTTTACAATACTTATTACTAGATCTGGAGTTATCTCAGTGAACATGAAATTTTGTTGTGGGCAGATGTTAGGTTGTTTTTAAGTAGATTGACTGCACTAACTGTTGGTCTATCTATAGAACCACTTAAATCTTTAATGGAGGTAATGAACTTTTCATTGAAATCATCCCGATCCACTGATATTTTGGTATTGTTATTTTTTTGGCAACTTTTTTGATCAAACCCCAAACAGTTTTACATTTATTATTAGACCTTGCAATAGTTGCAAAGCTCTTAGAGTTAAAAGACTTCTTGGCCTCAAGGATAGCTGCTTTGTACTTATTTCTGCACTCCACATAGGCTAGTTTAGAAATATTTGTCTTAAATCTGATGTGGATGGCCAGCATTGATATAACATTCCTTTACATTAATGCAAGCTGTGGAGTAAACCACTGGTTTTACGTTGCACTAATCTGCTACCTCCCTCCAGAGATAGACATATCCATCTCAAAAACTTTATGAATTCTATTGATCAACCTACCCACCCTTTTCAAGCTTATAAGGTGCAGTCAATTAATCTAAATAAAAATACATGGTATCAGGGGAATGACACAAACTTTCTCCCTCAGGAAAAACTAAATACCTTAATTCCGCAGATGGTTCAGGGGTGAGCTCACTTTTCATTTTGAGTTTCTACAAAACGTGGAGTTTGTAATACTCGTATAACAAAGCCTCAAACTTGGAACAGCTGTTGTTTGGGGTGTCAGCAGTTGAGGGGATACAGTAGTGGAAGTTAAGTGACCTTTAATTTATTCAAGATTCATGAAATATAAATCGTTAACAAAGCATTTAAAAAGGTGCTTACTCCTCAACCTTCTGTTTTACCCATGTGACCTAGACCAATGGAGGGTTAATGAAACTGTCATAATCTTAATTTTTATTTAAATATAATACAAAAATGTATTGTTTCAAAAACAACCCTAAAGTGCATATCAAGTTTCATGGGATTGGTGATAGTCAAATTATACTATAAACTTATATTTCTGCAAAAATTTAAATCTGATTAAAAAAAAAATTGGTTTAAAAGCCTATAACTTTTGGACCATTACCTTTACAGATGTACAGTAGTGTGTTATCAAATAATTGGAACATATTTTGAGGAGTTTGTATTTTTTACATTTTTAAGGGTAAACTATCCTTCAAAATAAAAAAAAATGGCCTAAAGATATAGCCAAAGTGCACCTGTGTACCAAATGTCAATCAGTGTGGTCTATGGGTTTGTACACAGACAGACAGACATTAGTCCGAAAATATTTGGATTCAGGGACCCTCAAAACGTATATATTCCATTCACTGTCAACTCAAATTTAAATTCTGTGACACAATCTAATACCCTTCAAACATAGACTATTAGTATTAGATGATATAATTTCTTACCATATAATCATAGACTTTAGGTAAGAAATTCTCATATTAGTTTTGGCTCAGGTGGGGGGGGTTTGGCAATTTGCAAGACCAAAATTTGAAACAGTGACATCATACAGATAGTGATGTCATACGGTTTTAAGTACGGCTGTTTAGGGAACTGAAAACATTACCTTTAGAAAACAAAAAACATCCATGATCTTCCCACAGAGAAGTACATACAATCATTTTTACAGTTAGAGAGTAATCTAAAGCAGTCCAAACCCAACTGGGGAAATCTAGTACATGACTTCTTGCACCCAATTAAAATACGCTAACTACTAGACCAGCAACACACTCCTAGTTATTTGTATATGCTTACTTATAAATGCTTATTTATAAAATCATCAGTAAAATTTAAAAGCCAAGAGGAGAATAAAACAGTTACTAACAACGCTTGTGTTTATTTAGAAAATAAATAAATCACACATAATAAAAATTACTTAATCGAAAAATAAATACTTTAAATAATGTTCCGTACGCTTATGCTAAAAAGAGTGGGTGAGTGAAGTACAAGGCTAAGCAGTGTATAGCAGTGTGTAAAACGAGGAGCCTTCGCTACGAAATCAACCAATCCAAGGCCTTGTCTCGGTCTGTTCCACACTCCTTCAGCGCCTTTGTCACCTGTAATCAGAACTGGTCATTACCCAAGATAAATTGAGTCACTTCACTTAACCTGTTGAGGAGTATGCCCGTCATGTGATGTGGTTAATATCAGGGCTACGTAGAGTAGGTGTATTGCCATAAACAGTACCCCCGGGAGGAAGAAAAAAATTATGTATTTCTTTAATATATTTTATTACTACAATAAATGGATAAAAACATATTAAAATACATTTTGACAATTTCCATATGATTTAAATCTCTTAGAACATGTTTTGGAGGTGATATATTTCAAAATAATGATGCAGGTATAGCGGTAATCACCCATTATTGGTCATTACAAAGGAGTCAATTACTACGCTGCAACAAAAATCACCAGGATAACATAACAAGAAGATCAGTTGAACACTAAGTAGCGCTCCACCATCACATTGGCGCTAAAGCCAATTCTGAAGAAACACAGACGATATCAACCTGATAAACATAATTTACCGTGCCTAGTAAATTATGCATCAGTTCTAAATTATTCGTTTTTAAATTTTATTTTACTTAAATGTTTTCAGGTGTAATAAACCATTATAGGTTTTTAATTTATAATATTTAATTTTATTTTTATAGGTTTTTTAATATTTTAAGAAATATCAAATATCTGTCATCCCGTCATATGACGTGGATCCTCAGGGGAAACAAACGTCACATGAAGGGCGTACTCAAATGGGCTCATGTACCGTTCCTCCTGAACAGGTTAAAACTGGCTTACACTTTGTGATAACACAAAACACAAAATGTGTTTTAACATTCTTTCATTTTTGGCGTAGTCAGTTTTCGATTCACACATTTCAAAAGAAATTTATGTTTGATTCAACATTGCGTATTTGTAAATAGTAAATACTGTTTTGTTGAATCACCGAAAAGGCAAATACGGCAAAAGGGTAAAAAATAAAAGGTGCCACGAATGTAGCAATAGAAATATCCATAAAATGGATATTTTTTGTTTGTCACACGTAAGTGTTTTGATAACTGGGCCAAGAGAACATAACATATCAGGGTGAGCTGGCGGTTTTCCAAGTTTGTAGGTAGTATATTTTTACGTTAGTGTAGTATTTTTATGATTCAAAATCAAACAAATGTGTTTTTGACTAATAACAGGGAGTTTTTTTTAAATATTAGAACAAAAAAGTATGCAGATCGGTAAAAGAAGGAGCCCAGGTGCGGGCGGCAATCATTGCCGCAAAAAAAACGGTAAATGTAGTTTTTTGGTCCGGATGGTGTTTCTTCACTGTATTCCATCAACAGACATCAAATGGTGAGTAAAAACATAAAAAAAATGTTTAGCATTTACCACTCTCTATTGCATGCATTTTAGCCAGGAAATGTTAATGGTAAAGGATAGATATTTTCACACTCAATGAAAGTATTGTGTATGGAATGATATTGTAGTTATTTTACTGGCAATACATTAAGCTCTTAATATCCAGTCAAATCCTAATATCCTATGCCATTAGTCATCCCAGATTAGCTATTGTTTTTATTTTTACCACCAGAAAGCATTTCAGATAACGAAAATTCTAAATTTTAATTTCAAGTTTGTACACATCCGTTTATACTTGTTTTTCCCTCAACATGAAATACTCTCTAATTGACATGTGGGTAAATAATGAGATTGAATGATTGAAGATCTAACAAGATGGAAATTACACCAACTGGATCAAAACGATTACCTGGTCCTCAGAGAAACCAAAACCTAAAAGTTGTGTCTGCGTACGAAGGTATTCAAGTGTTTCTGCTTCCTTGTGATCATTGGCTATCAGTGCTTGTTCTGCTCTATCTCCCAAGAAACTGAGTTCCTCTAGTCTCTGCACCTGAACTAGGAACTCTACGACCTAGATGGCATAGGGAAATCGATTAGCCTACATTAAAAATAATTTTACATAATTTTACAATGAAACAATTTACATAATATTAAAATATATCTGTAGGGGATTAGCTTTGTATGTATGTATGCACAGACCGCTGATTTTAAATTGATTTGCGTGTCTGCGTTAAACATGTAATTTTCATTATTTAATGGTTATTTCTAAGTAAAAAACCAAACCAAGTGCAAAGCAAAAATTGCTGCAAGTTGCTCTATTAAATAACAAACATAGTAAAAATACCCCCGTCGCAGCAGACCTGCGTACTCAGCGAATTTCCAAATCAATAATATAATAATTATAATATATGACAAGTTTGGTCAAAATCTGTCGATAAACATGGGAATTATTTGCCTATTCTCCATAAGATTAACATGGGAAAGAGTGTGCAGGTTTGCTGCTGTGAGGAACACTGAAATTAGACATTTCTACCATAAATAATTTTTATTTTAACATTTATACCAACTTTCATCAACATCTGTCCATAAATAAAGGAGTTTGCCTATTCCCTATATGATTAATATGGGAAAAGAGTATGCAGGTTTGCTGCCATGATAAACACATAAACTATGATTTTTAAGCATAAATGGATAGATCTCAACCACATGAAGCTAAATATCAAGTTTTATCCAAAAATATTCATTAATATCGGAAATATTAATTTTTTCCTATCCTCCATAAGATTAACATTGGAGCCACACAATACAACGTACTGTGTTTAGATTTTTTAATATCTCGGTAACCGTTGGAGATAGAGAAAAACTTTAAGGAACTTAATAGTGTAGTTTTTTAAGCTGATTCTAATGGTGAAATATAAAATTAGAAATTTTCAAAAATTACATGTGAAAAACGAAAAAACCCCATTTTGGGGTACAAAACCCCCCCCAAACTACCCGTTCCCATTGACCGATATGTCTGGTTTACGAACTCGTCCGATCACTTGTAGGAATACACGTCTCTACCAAATTTGGTCTTGATTGGACCATTTTTACGAGAGTTATCGTGTTCACAGACACATATATATATATATATATATACATATATATATATATATATATATATAAATTTTAACAACTATTGTTTTTGGACTCTGGGCACCTAAAGAAGAAAAAATAACATGGTCCCGGGCTTAAGTCTCACCATGAGACCTACGGTAATAGCTTCTTCCCTATGGGAAATTCGCTAATAATCAATCAGTTAGAAAAGGTATGGCAGAAAAGATACTGGCAGATAGATTTGATGTCAGGCAGCTACAAAAAATTTAAAATAACAGTGGAAAATTTTCAAGAAGTTTTATGACTGCTTTGGAAATTGATGATGGATGGATGATTTTCACAAAAATTTAATGATAAAGACAGAGGATGAACAGCTTGTAAATGCTGTTTATATGTGGTTTCTGTCTGTGGGATCAGTCTATAGAACAATGAATTTCAGAGCCAATGTTGTGTGAAAATATTTATTTTCAGTGCAAAAATAGGTATAGCTAGATTTAAGACAAGCACTGGATGGATCCCCAATTTCAGGAGTTGATACTGCATTGGAAAACTAATAATTGTTGGTGAAAAACTTTCTGTTTATAGTGAAACTGCTAATAAAATTGAAAACCAATTTTAAAAAAGAGACTAAAAACCACAACCCAGATGTGACAGGTTTGAATTGGAAAGCTTTGCCATTTGCTACATCTATAAGGGAATAGAGTGCTCCCATCCAAGAGTCTAAAGAGCCTGAGCTAACTCTACTGGTACATCTCACCTTCCTCTACTAATGATTGGCACACCAAGGAAGCCGAGGGCTTTTAACCCTTTGAGGAGAACGGACGTCATATGATGTTCAATTTGGATTTGCCCAGAGGAGTTATGTTGGAAATCTAAAAATACCCCCATTGCAGCAGACCTGCGTACTCAGCAAATTTCCAAATGAATAATATAATAATAATAAACTATAAGTTTGGTCAAAATCTGTCGATAAACATGAGAATTATTTGCCTATTCTCCATAAGATTAACATGGAAATGAGTGTGCAGGTTTGCTACTGTGAGGAACACTGAGAGTAGACTTTTATACCATCAAAAATTTTTATTTTTAACATTTATACCAACTTTCATCAACATCTGTCCATAAATAAAGGAGTCTGCCTATTCTCCATATGATTAACATGGGAAAAGAGTATGCAGGTTTGCTGCCATGATAAACACATAAACTATAATTTTTAAGCATAAATGGATGAACCTCAACCACATGAAGCTAAATATAAAGTTTTATCCAAAAATATTGGTTGATAAGTGAAATATTAATTTTTCCTTATCCTCCTTAAGATTAACATTGAAGCCTCAAAATACAACGTACTGTGTTTAGATCTTTTTAAATATCGGTAACCGTTGGAGACTGAAAAAAACTTAAGCTGATTCTAATGGTGAAAGATAAAATCTAAAAAAAATTTAAATTACATATGAAAAACTCAAAAAACCCAATTTTTTAGTACAAAACCCCCCAAAATACCCGTTCCCATTGACCGATATGTCTGGTTTGCGAACTCGTCCGAGCAAACGTAGGAATACACGTCCCTACCAAATTTTATCCTGCTCGATCCATTTTTACGAGAGTTATCGCGCTCACAGACAGACACACACACATATATATATTTTTGTTTTTTGTTTTTTTGTTTTATGAATGTTCACTATTAGGGCTACTATTATTATTATTTTGTAAATGAATACCATTGTACCCTTGCATCATTTCATTTTATTTCACACAACATGTTTCGAGAATTATCCCATTTTCAAGTGTGTTCAAAATGTAACCTCTAAATATAATTACATACTAAATTTAGTTTTGGTTTAAGAAACATGTGTTGATTTTTTTCAGGGTACAATGGTATTCATTTACAAAATAATATATATATATAAATTTTAACGAATATTGTTTTTGGTCTCAGGGCACCTAAAGAAGAATAAATAACATGGTCCCGGGCTTAACTCTTGCCATGAGACGTGTACGATAATATCTTCTTCCTTATGGGAAATTCGTTAAAATTACTAAAAGTGTGAAAAATAACAAAAAATGTACAATAACTTGTTTATTTAATACAAAATAACTTAAGCATAAGATTCATTAAAAATATTTTTTCCTTCAATTATTACAATAATTTTTTTAAATTTTACTAAGGACGTTTTATGACGTCCTAAAAAAATGTACTTTTAGTACACTCATGAAAGGGTTAAGAATGTAGCAAACTCACCAGTGACCTTCACAAATCAGAAGAATACAATTATGGCAGTTTTTTTTTGGAGTAGTATAATAAAACATGGTATAGTTTCATTATGATATTATTAAGAATCCTGATTGCTGAGAATAAATTAAATGGTTTAAATACTTCTATATGTAGCAATCCTTGTAGTGGTATAAATTATTATAATTAATGGTACAATTTATTCAAGTAAAAAGTTTAAAATATTTTGCTCATTATTGACAGTTCACCATGCAGCTTCTCATGAGAGAGAAGGGAAATTAAGTGTCTCTTTTTACCACCTGATATCACAAGTCTAATACATCCCATGAATCAGGCCCACGAGTTGTTGAGTACACAAATCGACTTTACAGATATCAGATGCTTCGTAAATTGCTTCCGTTATAGCTGAAGAGAAAAATGAAGAACAAGTTTTGGATTCATACAAAAAACAAACTTGAAAAACTGTTGCTACACGATTGCAAATCCCTAGAATATGGTTAGAAGATTTTCTTTGAAACAAGCTTGAAATAAAAATAAACTTCACATTGGAAAAAAGTTATTTTGAATTAGAAAAGTAAACGAGAATCAACCGCTGAGAAACAAATCAGAATTTCTGTCAATTGAAGGGTTTTTAAACATGGCTAATGAAATCACAGGTTGTTCAGAATGTGATGTCGCTGATACAGAAGTGGTTATTATGTGATGAAAATGAACAAGGATTCCAGATGATGAAATCACAGATTGTTCAGAATGTGATCTCGCTGTTACAGAAGTGGTTATTATGTGATGAAAATGAACAAGGATTCCAGATGATGAAATCACAGATTGTTCAGAATGTGATGTCGCTGATACAGAAGTGGTTATTATGTGATGAAAATGAACAAGGATTCCAGATGATGAAATCACAGATTGTTCAGAATGTGATGTCGCTGATACAGAAGTGGTTATTATGTGATGAAAATGAACAAGGATTCCAGATGATGAAATCGCAGCAAATGCCATGAACAAACAGGAAAATGAAGAAAACAATGAGAACGAAGTAGGAGAAGTGGAAGACCACAGTGTACCATCTCACAGTGAGGAGTTTATTTGCTTTGATAACGCCCTGAAGTGTATATGGAGTGACAACCTAAATGCCACGTTGTACATCTTCTTTCTGTCTACCACATGTACATATACTTTCCGCACGGATATGAGCTTCAAAGTGAAAGCAACTTATTCTGACATTATATAAATTATTATATATCATTTCTTAAATTAACATTTATTTTAATTATCTTAGTACTATTCCTTGCTTTCTTTATTAATTTAACAGCTCTACTATACACTATATTCTTGCTAAACATAATAAAGAAAAACAATTTGTGAAATCTTTGATGAATAAAGATTATTGAATATTGAATTCATTAAATACCCGAGTCTCGTCATCGCCTAACAGTTGAGCAGCTCGTGCGACACGAGCGAGAGGGAACCCCATTTCCGCTAGGCGGTCGCACAGTAGCTGACACGCCGAGGACAGTTGAGCGTACGGGTTGGGTAGCGTGGAGGCCGGCGTAATACTCGGCACTTCTGCTACTGGCCCTGACTTCCGACTGGTTAACTGAAATTTAACACCAACTATAATCTACATTTTAAAACATGTATTTGTTAATTGTGCGAATAACAATGCAATATTATAATTATAGTTAAGATAACAATTCAATGCACAGAAGTAAACAGAGTTATCATACATAAATTATAGTTCTAATGTCTTGAAGTATGTTCAGGGAGATGAAGAATCCACAGATATGAATATTTTGCATGTAAAATCTTTTTCAAAACAAAGACTACAAGCATTCAATAAATTTACTAATTATACTAATTTAAATTTCACAATGTGACACATTTAGAGTGATTATACTATAAATCCACAAAGACTGTTGTATTATGAATAATAAACAAAGCAATGTTAGAAAGGTGGGCTTACTAACAAGTGGCATCAACAGATTTTTCTATGAAATTACATACTGTATGAATGTAGTTTTCTTATGTGACTCACTAACTCGATGTAATAATTTTATAGGGACACTCCACACATCTTGTAATGGTTCTCAGTATATCCTCTTGTATATTAACACATTCACTGCAGCACGGTCGCCAGCGTACTCGTCGAGCCTGCATCCAGACGCTGCGTGGTTGATTTCAACCTCTCAACAAATAGCAAATAATGTTGTCAATGTGACTCCAGCTCTTGCCGGAGGATGACTATTGCCGGTCAGCATGTTGATAAGCGACTATGTTATAAAGTGGTGGTGTCTCAGTTTTCGGTTTGCTCGCATCAATTTTTTTTTCACCAAGGTTTAATTTTGTAAGTACAGTAGAACTCCAATTATCCGAATTAATGGGGACCGGGACCCATTCGGATAATCAAATATACAGATGATCAGAGTTTTTTTAAAAAAATTGCCATTAGAGAGAAAAACAACGCTACGTTTTGATATTGCACTAATTTTTATTGAATTAAATGTAAAAACATGATATTTTCACATGTTTAAATATAAATAAAATGTACTTACATTTTACACGCAAACACTGGCTTCGCGGGGGGAAGAATAATAGCGCACTTAAGACTTTTTTGGAAAATTTTTTTTCTGGAAGTGTTTCGGATAATCGGCGATTCGGATAGTCGGAGTTCGGATAATTGGAGTTCTACTGTGTTCAAATTTAACCCCTCAAGGTATACAGTTTATACTTATTCTATACTAAATTAATCCTATGATGTAAATAAACTATAATCATAACTGCTCCTTGTTTTGAGGTTAAGTACTGAATCCCCGGACACTGAGAGGCTGATAGAAACCATTCAACAATGACGGTCACCGTCATCTCATTGTTAGTTTTAGTTGATTCCTCAATGGGAATAGTGTTTTCATACTTTCTACTTCATATACAAGTAATTTCACTAATCAAATTTTTCAGCTTCGCTTAAAGTGTTATCATTTTTTTCAGCAGTGATTATGTTAAAACTATCTGTATATAAAGAAAAGCAAGTGAAATAACCAAAGGGGTTAGTTAGTAATTATGAATTTTCTTACATTGGAAGTTTGTGACTGAAGCATTATCTCGGCAGGGCCAGTGCTGGCGGGGCGCTGCGGCTGCTCTGTCCGTTGCTCCGCCTCCCGCTTGTCTCTTAGCTCCATCCGAAGCTCCTTCAGAATGTCCGGAACACTCCGTGAATCCATCCTCTGCACCACATACGATTGCACCGTATTAACAGGAGCCCGGTACCACCCAGGCCCCGCGGCATTACAATTAGTCCAACTATCATAACTATTCTGATTAAATCCGTTCAATCTCGGAGGAGGCGGATCCTTCTTTTCTACCTTCTCATTGATAACTACCGGCTGCAGTACATGAGCCAACTCTTCCAAATCGTTTATCGTCTTAAGTTCCATATTGTCGAAGGGACTGGACGTGTCTTGTTCGAATTCTGATACATTTATACTAGAATGATGGATGGTTGAATGAGGGTGGGTACTTGCGTGGATGGGAACAGGGGTTAGGATTGAAGGAGGGGAGGAAGGTTCGGCCGATGGTGTCTCTTCTCTGGCAGATGCAGCTCTCAGTTTCTTCTCCGTTTCCATTCGTTGCTTACGTGCTTCTCTCTGAGACTGCCGCAGCTGTCGCCACTGACTCAACTTCTCCAGCACACTTCTCTCAAGCGTGAAATCATACTGAAAAAAACAAATTAGTTAACATTTTAGCAACTCTTGGTGAGTTTCAGGCAAATTTTTGCCTGAAAAGTGTCAAACAAAATTTAACTCACTCAATAAGGTATGTTCACAATATCATATATAACATACTGGACACAAAAACGTTACAAACCAGTTCCCTATTAAAAGCCCAGCCAAGACATATCTTCCTTGTTATACATCATATATATTATGTTTTTATTTCTGGATTTTAAGGGAGATATTTTAAGAAGCTGACATACTTGCTGACATTTCGATACTTAGACACTCCTGAAGTTCATTTAGTGTACAAATATTTTGGTGGTTTAATGTAGTTGTTTGAAAAGGATATTCAGTAAAAATGTTATATCCCGAGAACTAGGAGGCATAGGCACAGTAAAGTCTGCCCTGCTATGTGTGCACACTTGTTTGATTTGTTTGAACACGTGAACTTGAACTTTTAAAATCTTCATTGAATACTTTAACGATACTAGTGATATGTTTAAATATTTTTTAAACAACTCCCTGAAACCACCAAAAGTTAACAGATAGGGAAGCGCGCTGGTCTAGAAGTAGAGCGTGGGGCTTTGGTGCCGAAGGTCCTGGGTTAAAATCCTGCCAATTACCAATGGCTTTTCACTATATGATAATGCTGCAACCCACACAGGGGTGCGCAAAAAGCCGCTACGGCTGACGTGCCTTGGGAGTAATCCGCCCCTTTCAATAATGATAATAAAAAAAAAAAGTTAACAGAGTCACAGTTCAATGATGAGAAGCTCCAACATTGTCTGCGGAATGGAACTAATCTACAACTCTAGCAAGTACCGTTACCTGACACTGACATTTCACTCTATTGTGACCTGTCAACCTCCACCGCTCATTCTTTCATCACGAAACCATTTCGACAGTGTTTTCACAATATTGCTCATCCAGGTATCAAAAGCTTCGACTAAACTGGCAAGTCAACGTTTTGTATGGCCTTTGATGAGGTCCGATTGTCACGCGTGGACCCGTTCTTGCATTTCCTGCTACTGGTTCAAAGTCACTTGTCACAATTGGGACTCCAGTTCGAACTTTTGCCCCCCCTTTCAGGTTTGAGCACATTCATTTTGATCTAATTGGCCTGCTGCCTGTTTCTGAAGGTTATAGATTCTGTTTAACCTGTGTTGATCGCTTTTCACGATGGCCAGAAGCAGTACCTCCCCAAGACATTGAAGCAGAAATGGTAGCTCATGCACTGTTTACCAACTGGATATCATATGTTGGGACTTCACTGCGGATTACTACTGACCAATGTCGGCAAGTTGAGTCTAATCATTTCATATTAAGAGTCTAATCATAATCAAGCAGTTAGGTGTATTGATGGGCTCAATACGTCTGAGGACAAATGCATATCATCCATCGGCCAATCGTAGAATCTATTGTAGAACGTTTTCATCATCAGCTCAAAGCAGCCATCCGATACCATGCTTCAGAACAATGGACTTAGGTTTTACCAGTGGTGCTTATGGGAATTCGTGCCACGTGGCGTGATGATCTCCATGCCATTTCTGTTGATCTAGTCTACGGACAACCGCTCCGACTACCAGGGGAATTCCTAGCTGCACAGAACACTGAGTATCACTTTAATCCTCAAAATTTTGCCATTGATCTCCGGCAGCACTTTAAAAATCTACGACCAGTTGGGGACACAAGACAAGGCAAGAGGACACCTTTTGTTTTCAAGGATCTGGCTAAATGCACGTCTTCGTGTGGACAGATGTTTCCCAAGCACCTTAGACCCCCCCATACTCTGGTCCTTACCCAGTTATCAGCAGAACCAACAAAACAGCAGTCACCCAGATTCAAGATGCTGATGAAACGATATCGATGGATAGGCTAAAACCTGCCTATATATTGTTGACAGAAGATGATAGCAACAACACTTCCTGGGGAAAAAAACGAGACCAAACAACTTCTAATACCCATCCAAATTCAGCTCTGAAGATATCACTCTCTGGACATCGAATCCGTCTTCTAGTCTGATTCCAGAGTTAGGCCATTTCACAGGCAGAGGGTGATGTAGTGATCCTAAAGGATTTTTTTTTAAATCATACGTTCTAAAATTTTTATTTTCTGTTTTGCTTCTATGTAGTTGCCCTTAGCAACTTTGAAATAGTTTTTGATTTTCCTTTTGCCAAAATAAATTTCTTTCTATTTTTATGTTTAATATTAAATTATTTTACACTCTACAGGATTTGAGTTTTCAGTCTTAATTAATTCTAAAATTAGTAAAATAACAGTCCTACAAATTCCATTAAGTATACCAGATTATGAACCTATTTTTTTAGTAAGAATATTTCCTACCTGATAATACAGAGGGGCCCCACTAATCCGAAATCGCATAATCCGCTAAACCCGAAATCAAAATCAGGAAAAAATAAAAATTTATAAAATGTAGAAAAATATGATAATTTTTATTTCCGAAAACTACAGTAAGATTTTATGTTGGAAAATATAATAAACAAAATAAAAGAGTGTCACAGAACAAAACTACATTGGTTTAAAAAAGTCAATTTTTTGTCGGAACACCTCTTTGAAGCCTAATTGCACCAACGTCTCGGGAACAAAGTGTCGGCTGGTGATGTGACGGACTATTGCTTTACGTAGCGTAGGGCTATATCAAAGACGGCTGCGACGTCCGAATGGGAACTCTCTGCTTGCTGTCGTTGTCTGTCTCACCTTCACTGTCGTCCTGGGCTGTGTTGTTGTCCGGGTGTCTTAAAACCATATCAACAAGTTGCTGATCGGTAAAAATTTCATGATCGTTGTCGTCTACTTGCATCCAATTGTCCACATCATTTGCATTAGTGTTCTCGCAGCCGGGAATATTTTGGATTATCTGCTACAGCTGTGGAACGTTCCCGTCTGGTTGTTGATTTTTGTCAAAGTAAGACTTGGCTAAAGTTTATTACAGGATTTTTTAAGTAGGTGATCTTCTGTAGATTCCCGTGAAACTGCTACCCAGTAAATAACATTTTTGACATTTATCATTTTGTGTTTGTAAATCTAGGAAAGGGTTTCATCTTCATTTTCGAGGATTCGTCTTAGTAGCTTTTTTCTGTAAGAGAGTTTGAGATGCTACAATGCATATTGGTCCAAGGCCTGGAGCAAAGGGGTCACGTTGGGTGATAGGGAACAGCCTTTATATCTCCATTGACTAGTTTGCCTTCTGAGGGATGTGAGCAAGCATTGTCTAGAAAAAGTAAAGCACGGATTGGTAGCTCATTTTCTACACAAAATCGAGTGACTTCAGGAACAAACTGTATGTTAAACCATTCCTTAAAAAGTTTTGAGGTCATCCAAGCATTTTCGGAGTTCTTGTAGACGACAATTAACGTTTGTAGGTTTAGGTTTTTGAATGCCCTTGGTTTTGCTGCTTTCCCAATAACCATTAAGGTAAACTTATGATTTCCTGCAGCATTACTGCAGATTAAAACAGTCAATCTATCTTTGCTTATTTTCATGTCAGGCGCATTTCTTTCTTCTTGTGCAGATAGACTTTTTCTAGGCAATGCCTTAAAGTTAACCCATTCCCATCTAATGACGTACATTGTACGTCAGCGTATTTCGCTAGACAGATGTCTAATGACGTGCGCCGTGCGTCCCGCGGTGCGGGCCGCTAGGTGGTTATGAGCAAACAATATACATTGCCTGCTTATATTTCGACGTAGTTCTTTTTTCTGCCGTTAGGGGTTCTAGTTCATTTCTCATCCGATAGATTGTGTTGGCGTCCTCTTTTATCATCTTATTTAGTGTCAAATGTTCCGTATTGACGGTAAATTATTTTCTCGTTCGCACAATTCGTTTAGCGATTGTATTTATTGATGATAATACAGTTATAATGATTATTATTTAAAGATTTATCATTAACTATTTATTACTGCAGGTATCTAGAAGTATATCTGCCAAGTAAAATAAAGGAATCTTTTAAAAATAAAGTAAAATTTGACGAAACAAAAATACCTACTTGTTTCTAAGTCTACAGCTTGGAACTGGTGAAAAAGTACAGTAATAATTTTTTTCTTGCTAAAAGTGATTGTATACGCAGTTAAAGAGTATAAGGAACAGAGCAAAGAAATGAAAACATATAATTCATGAAGTTAATGTTAATTCTTTCACGCTAATAGTGACGCGCGGTCGTAGTGAACGAGGCTCGATTTTCGTTCAGCCCGGGTGGCCTTCGGCGTCGACCATTCTGCCAGACAGGAATGGGTTAAGGTCTATCTCATCAGCATTGAATACTTGCTGTGGTGTACAGTTTCCAGCAGCAATCAGGTAGCAAATGTATTTACATATTCCGATGCAGCAGCTTCATCAGAAGACAGCCGCTCTCCGGTTGTGGCTAACTGACAAATTCTGTGCCAGTTCTTGAAACGATTAAGCCAACCTGAGCTTGCTTTGAATGAGACATCTCCGTTCATTACTTGATATCATTGCAGGGCTTTTTCTTTGAGCAAGGGCTCACTAATCGGGATACCCTTTTCCCTCTCCTGATAAAACCAGACAAACAGAGCGCTGTCAAGGTCATCTAGTGACGTGTTTTTAGCTGTTTTACGAGTTTCAGTATACTTACTTGTTGTTGCTATGCAGAACTGCTAGATTTTTGTTCGGTTTTTCCTCCAGTCGGTGATTGTCGAATTTCCCACTCAAAACTCTGCAACCAATTTTGAAGCACTTTCCCCTTTATCCAAACGGTTTAACACTTCAAGTTTATCTTGTAATGTAATTGAAGTATGTTTATGTTTTGAAGCTACACTTACACTACAGTCACAATACACAAATTATTTAAGGTATGAACAGTAAGATAAACGGACATTGTGTAAACTATCGCTTAGTAAAACTACACTTAACTTTAATCAATAATTGTAAAAAATTACAGTCACAATGTTAATGCAACTCAATGAATCACTAGGCTCACGAACTGACAAGAAGGCAATGGGTGGGGCTTCTACAACATTGTTTGTTTGTGCTGCTACCTTTCTTTGCAACAACGAACTCAAGCGGTAGACTTGCAGAACATTAGTGCACATAATAAAGTTGGTTGTTTCTCATACTGTATGGACGTGATTCGGCGATTAATTCATGTAGTTGCCCGTTGTATTTAATAATTTATCTTTAACTTAATAAAATTCTGCTTAATCCAAAGTATTGGTTAATCTGAAAAGGGTCTGGTACTAATTATTTCGGATTGGCGGAGCTCCACTGTAATTATGATTGTTGCTGTGCTAAAATAATGAAAATAATGATTTATTCCTTCAATGAATACACATAAAACAAATATAAAAAAGACTTAGGAATTATTACTGGCCTATCGCCAGTATTTGGTCAGTAATGTTCTTATCAACTTGATAGTATAAACTAAAAACGGTCTAGAGTTCGGACGGCACCACTTCACTGGTCACTGATAAGGCATTGTGCTCCGCAGCGTCTGCACGTCCATGATACTGAACAAGTTTGGGTCACTTACACAGGACACTAGCAACTAGCAACTAGGAGGACCCATAAAAAATAAAGAAAAAAACATAAATTGTATCTCCATCAGAAACCTTTAGAACTGCAACTTTATTAAAAAAAATTTAAGTCTGTGAGTTCAAAAAGCCAATTGTTCAATTTATTATTAAATAATTTTAAACTAGTTAATGATTTTATGTGACTTGGAACGACATTAAAATATTTTGGTCCAAGTATATAAATGAATTTCAAAAACAGTTTTTTTTAATTTAGCGAATTTCCCATAGGGAATAAGCAATTACCGAAGATCTCATGGTGAGACTTAAGCCCGGACCATGTTATTTTTTTCTACTGTTAAAGGTCCCAGAGTCCAAAAACCTGTGAGTTCAAAAAGCCAATTGTTCAATTTATTATTAAATAATTTTAAACTAGTTAATGATTTTATGTGACTTGGAACGACATTAAAATATTTTGGTCCAGAGTATATAAATGAATTTTAAAAACAGTTTTTTTTTACTTTGGGGGATTCTGAAAATTTGACTATGTACATTTCTGGTTAAATAAAATAATTCACTAGTCCCTCCATTTCCACTTCTAATATGAAATAATTTTAAAACTTTAAAAATATGTAGGTGTTGAATGGGTAAAACTTTTAAATGAACAAATAAAGGATAAGAGCTTTCTCTGGCATTTCTTTTTAGAATCAAGCGAATGTAATGATTTTGAGTAACTCTTAAGTTTTTCAGTTAGATATTTATAAGTGCCACCTCATGCAACAAGACCATACTGTATTTTTGAGTGAATCAATGTGAAATAAAGGCTTCTGAGCAATGAGATATTACAGATATTTCTTAGGAAGTAAAACTTTCTTAGACTGTACTTAATTATTTTTTTGTTGAGCTCACATATATGTTTCTCCCAGGTAAGTCTTTCATCAAATACTACGCCTAAATAAAAGCTTAGTTGTAGCCTAAATAAAAATTTAGGCTACTACAAATTTAAATAAGATAGAGAAGACCATACAAAACCATTTTATGAACATTACTCACCTCTGGGAGTGACACTTCTACGTTGAGCTTGTTCACCACTGCACCTGGAAGTATTATTTTCTTGGGCGGCTTGTACTTCTCACTAATTTTCACAGGAATTCCATCCATGTATGACACTAAAGAAAAATACACAATTATTTTTTATAAAAGCTTATTTTTAAAATGGATTAGGCTAGTTATTAACCCTTTGGACCCCAGGCGACGATATCTCATAGACAAAAAGCCATGCCAAACTCCCCAAGCAACAATGTATCATCGCCGATAATTCATGCATAACTCCCCTGGCGACAACATATTGGTGCTCGGAACTATATTTATATATACTTATACATCTTAAACTTTGTAAAACTTGCCAAATGACTTATAGGTATGCAATTGGTTTGACGGAATAAATGAATAATGAAAGGATTTGCGAATGTTTGTATTAATGTATTAATTAAATGAAAATTCACAAAACCTTTCATTTAGAGAGATATTGTTATTAGTGAAATAAGAAACATAGTACCCTTCTAAAAATTTTAATTATAAGCAACATGTTTCGACTCTTAGGTCATTATCAAGCTTATTTTTAATGTTAACCAAATAAATAAACATTTAAATTTTATAACTAGCATATGGTAAAATACAAAATAAATTTAAACTACAATTTTGGTATAGTTGTTTCAAATATTAATTAGTTTTGATTTAATTTGTCTTATTTTTTTTCAAAAGTCGGGTTGTTGAGGTTCATTTGAGAATTTAAAATGTAATTTAAATGGTCACATTAAGACCGCTTAAATCAAGATTCCGTGAACCAGGCTTTGAACTATGCGGAACATTTATTAATAACCAACCACAATTATAAAGACATTAAAGAAAATCCTGAAGTTATATTTAAATAAAGTAAGTAAATATTGAAGAATATTTAAATAAAGGAAATGAAATGAATTCAAAATTTTTTGTTAGTAAAATTTAAATATTTGTTTATTTTGTTAACATTAAAAATAAGCTTGATAATGACCTAAGAGTCAAAACATGTTGCTTATAATTAAAATTTTTAGAAGGGTACTATGTTTCTTATTTCATTAATAACAATATTAATAAAAGTAACCCTAATTGGTACTGAATACTGAAAATACTAAATAATAAAATACTGAATATATGTATATGTTATATATATATATACTACGGAAAATTGAGGATGTTATATTAACCCTTTAAGGAGTAACGACGTTTTAAAACGTCATTATTTGAGAGCTGTTATGGAGTAAGGGTGAAAACTCGAAACACACCTTAAAAGAGTAATTTTTTTTACTTTCACAAAATTACAATGCAACATAGAGTAAATATAGTTAGAAACATGTTTTAGGTTAAAAATGCCCTAAAATAAACATTTTAGAATTTTTTTCAATTAATTTTTCTTTTTTAAAATCCTCAATCAAAGTAACTAAAGAAAGCACTGAGTGATGTTTAGCAAACGAAATGTTAACTGTTATTATTGAAAAATAATTAATATTTAACTATTAAATGAAATATTAAATGCTTTCTTTTTTAACACTACTCAGTTCAGCTCAATAAACTAACCAATATTTACTTGAAAATCATTCTATTTATTAGAGGAATTTAGCAAAAGATTAAGTTTAGTCATAATTTTTAGCGAATTTCCCATTGGGAAGAAGCTATTACCGTAGGTCTCATGGTAAGACTTAAGCCCGGGACCATGTTATTTTTCATCTTTAGATGCCTAGAGACCAAAAACAATAGTCGATAAAATTTATATATATATATATATATATATATATATGTGTGTGTGTGTGTGTGTCTGTGAACACGGTAACTCTCGTAAATATGGTCCGATCGAGACCAAATTTGGTAGACGACGCTTGGACGAGTTCGTAAACCAGACATATCGGTCAATGGGAACAGGTAGTTTGGGGGGTTTTTGTACTCCAAAATGGGGGTTTTTGCATTTTTCACATGTAATTTTTAAAAATTTCTAATTTTATATTATATAGGGAAAAATTAATATTTCCCATGCTTGAAAATCATAGTTTATGTGTGTTTATGGCAGCAAACCTGCATACTCTTGTCCCTTAATAATCATATAGGGAATAGGCAAAATCCTTTATTTATAGACAGATGTTGATGAAAGTTGGTCTAAATGTTAAGATAAAAATTATTTATGGTAGAAATGACTACTTTCAGTATTCCTCACAGCAGCAAAAATGTACGCTCTTTCCCATGTTAATCTTATGGAGAATAGGCAAATAATTCTCATTTTTATGGACAGATTTTTATAAAACTTGTCATATATGATTATTATTATATTATTGATTTGGAAATTTGCAGAGTATGCAGGTTTGCTGCAATGTGGGTATTTTAAATTTGTTTTGAATTAAGTATCATTATTGACATAGTTCTTCTGTACTATTTGACAATGTAATATTTCACTCTATTTATGTACATGAATGAAAATAAAGATATATGTATTGTGTTGTAACCATGCATTCTTACCATGTTTTTCACTATCACACTTACTGTAAGCCATATTAGCAAAACTGTTTAGACCATCTGAAACCAAAAAAATAAATATATTTCATAACACTATAAGTAAATAAAAGTTAATAACAGTAAATAACAAGTGCAAGTAGGCCTACATAAGTTACGGGTTCAAACAACAAGTGAATTTCAAACACTGACACTGAAATTTGGATCTCTTGAAAATAATAAACACAACATTAAAAAACGCGTAATAAATGAGAAATACAAAACATTGTGGTTACCTCTAAATCACTTATTCATATTAACTAGTGAAAGGTTTAAACCTCCGAGTGGCCGAACTTTAAACTTAATTTGTATTTTTTATTTTTTTATTTTGACTTTACTAAGTACAGTATAAACTAAAAGTAATGTTTGTATTTACTTCTCTGTGAAAAATAGGTTAGATCATGGATATGTCAAAAGGAAATGTTTTCAGTTCTTATAAACAGCTGTTTTTATATTTATTCAAAATTGAATACAATAGCTCTAGTAGTTTCTATGGAAACCTGTTTCAAAATATCATCTTACAAATTGCCAACACCCCCCCCCCGAGCTAAGACAAATCCATGTAAAAAAATACCCCCTGTCGCAGCAGACCTGCGTACTCGGCGAATTTCCAAATCAATAATATGATAATAATAGTACAACAAGTATGTGACAAGATTGATCAATCAATACCTGTTGATAAATTAGAGTATTTGCCTATTCTCCGTAACATTAACATGGGAAAGAGTATGCAGGATTGCTGCTTTGAGGAACAGAAAAGTAGGCATTTTTACAATAAAATATTTTTATTCTGACCATATACCAAGTTTTATCATTATCTGAACATACATAAAGGAGTTTGCCCATTCTCCATAAGATTAACATGGGAAATAGTATGCAGGTTTGCTGCTGTGAGAAACACATGAACTGTGATTTTTTAGCATAAACGCATGGATCCCAACCACATCAAGATAAATACAAAGTTTCATCCAAAATTGTTTATTAGTAAGGGAAATATTAATTTTTCCTTATCCTCCATAAGATTAGATATTGGAGCCCCTAAATACAATGTACTGTATTTTACTGACTTATTTTTATACTGACAGAGAACTTTACGAGGTGTTAGATCATGCATTAGCTTGCAGATAGCAGCACCGTGACAGTAACTGTTGACTACGATAGCGCTATACACATCGTTGAATATAATCACGATAAAGAGATGGTGTAGCGTCTTTACCACTCAGAGGGTTAAAGTAACTTGTCTTGTCAAATGATCCTACAGTGTATAGTGTTGACTACTGCTGTTTATTTATCTAACCTATAGGCCCTAACATATCTTTGATTAACCATCTGTTTACATATAAAAAAAAACTAAATCTTAAACTAAAATAAATCACATTTATGTTTTGTCAAACAATAAGTTACTGGAAACACAAAAATAGATTATTTTGCCAAAATATACCTCACACATGAAAGCCAAATACAAGCAGCATTATGAGGCAATTGATTAGTCATCTATCAGTGCATAATGCTGGAATTCCGACGGACTTTTAATATGTCAACTGCCTTGGGCCCTCCCTTCCCAATAGAAAAAGAAATAATTCATCTCTAATAACTCATGTCTTGAGGGAAACCAAAAACTGACCGGCTCCAACTTAGGATCAGGAAGTTCAGCTATGCCCTACATTACAATAACTCGCTTACACATTTTTTGACATACCAAATCATCAACATTCAACATTTATTTTGAGGCCAGAGGCATTTTATAACGTTGTGAGGGGAGCTGTACAAACCTTGGTCTTGTTACTACCTAACGTCGACCTGTTGTTAGGAAGCATCATTAATTAATAGCCCAATGACAAATAGCGACTGGGTCCAGATTCGACCCTTGCGGGATTTGATCCAGCGACCTTCAGTTTTGAAGGCGGGTATTATAACCACTACACCACCCAGCCAGTTTATATGTAAACTGTGCAGCTTATATGTATTTTAAAAGACCTAAATAACCTCTTTACTCAGATAACATGTTAGAGGAGGACCATATGTACCGTAATCAAGAATTACAAAACTAAACACCATGAAGGGAAATCAGAACACTTCTCCGATTCTCAAATGATGAATCGTGCTGAAAGATACACAATGGTTTCTATATAGCCTAAAACTGAAAAGAGAATATTTCTTTTCATCTACAGTCACAAAACCTATCTCAAGATGATCATATGGTAAGTTAGGATGACATAGTATAAACTTACACAGTTGAATTTGTACAGGAAAAGAGATGAGCAAAAAATGTTGAATTGAAGATTTTCTTGGAAACATTATTCAGGATGATTTAGATAAAATATTATATAAGAAAGACTTATTGGTATATCAACGCAAGTCATAAATAACAAGAACCTACGTTAAATTAATTAAGGGTTGCATAATTGAATGACTTACAAGTCTGAGGAATCTTAATATGTTGAATGCCATACGATCTGACACGAACGCTCAAATTTTGTTTTCACAAAATAAAACATAAAAAATTTGGAACTGCACCATAAGACTAATCGACTTGAGCACAATATTCCAAAACGGGTCACGGTTGAACATCGACGACATAAGACCACTAGTTACAATAATAACAGCTGTTTTGTTTGTTCTGTTCAATGGTTCGGCTCTAAATACAAATCAGGTGAACATGCACACTGTCGCCATTTGACCAATGTCGACCATAGAGTAACTCCAGACAGGATCGGATACTATCCGTTCATCTCTGGTAGTTCGCACCCTCAAAGTAGGGAAATTAATATAAATGAAATATTAATAATTATTGACAAGGATATGTCTTAGCTCTGGGTGGGCGTTAGCAATTTGTAAGACGAAAACTAAAAACATAAGATCAGCGGTTTAATTGAACTGAAAACATCGCCTTTAAGATATATCCATGATCTAACCTATCGGCCATAGGGAAGTAAATACAAACATTTTTAATACTTTTTAGCGAATTTCCCATAGGGAAGAAGCTATTACCGTAGGTCTCATGGTAAGACTTAAGCCCGGGACCATGTTATTTTTTTCGTCTTTAGGTGCCCAGAGTCCAGAAATAATAGTCGTTAAAATTTATATATATATATATATATATATATATGTATATGTATATATGTATATATATATATATACACACATATATATATATATATGTGTGTGTGTGTGTGTGTGTCTGTTAGCACGATAACTCTCGTAAAAATGGTCCGATCAAGACCAAATTTGGTAGAGACGTGTATTCCTACAAATGCTCGGACGAGTTCGTAAACCAGACATATCGGTCATTAGGAACGGGTAGTTTGGGGGGGTTTTGTACCCCAAAATGGGTTTTTTTGCGTTTTTCACATGTAATTTTTAAAAATTTCTAATTTTATATTTCACCATTGGAATCAGCTTAAAAAACTACACAATTAAGTTTCTTAAAATTTTCCTCTATCTCCAATGGTTACCGTGGTAATAAAAAATCTAAACACAGTACGTTGTGTATTGTAGGGCTCCAATGTTAATCTTATGGAGGATAGGGAAAAATTAATATTTCCCATATTAATCAATATTTTTTGATGAAACGTGATATTTAGCTTCATGTGGTTGAGATCTATCCATTTATGCTTAAAAATCATATTTTATGTGTTTATCATGGCAGCAAACCTGCATACTCTTTTCCCATATTAATCATGTAGGGAATAGGCAAACTCCTTTATTTATGGACAGATGTTGATGAAACTTGGTATAATTGGTTAAAATAAAAATTATTTATGGTATAAATGACTACTTTCAGTGTTCCTCACAGCAGCTAACCTAGACACTCTTTCCCATGTTAATCTTATGGAGAATTGGCAAATAATTCTCATGTTTATGAACAGATTTTTATAAAACTTGTCATATTTTATTATTATTATTATATTATTGATTTGGAAATTCGCTTAGTACGCAGATCTGCTGCGACGGGGGTATATTCCCTATATGATAGTATACTATCATATAGGGAATAAAAGTACTCATATATGAGTATAAAGTATTATTTTCGTCAGCATTTTCAAATTTGAGTTTCTGGTGGATATATCCATTATAGCCCCCCTAATAAAAAAGTAGTTTAAGATTAATGTCTGTCTGTGCATGTGTTATATGTGTATGATTAGATTAGATAAGATTTTCATGAAATTTGGTATTTCGGTAACAATCCACAATATCTTGGAAAATTTTTTTAATGTTTTCTTTTTAAGTTACCCCTAAAACACGAAAAATGAAAATTTCTCAAAACTGGCTCTAACGATTTTGAAAATTATAGTGTTTAATACTCCTTACTGAGATATACAAAATGACAACACCCGCATTTCTCAAAACATCGAGGCTTAAAAGTTATGGGCTACAAAAAAAACTTTTTCAAAAACAATAGAAAAAGTTTTCAAAGTAGAAATTGACTACCATCAAAACATTTTAAAAACAAATAAATTAGTATCTTATCTAACGGGAAGAACTCAGGCAGTTCAAATACCATATGTTGATGCCCACAACTGTTCGAGATCGACTTTCTCATCTCCACTTCCAATTACCACTGGAGTCCCCCAGGGCTCGTACTTGGACCAGTGTCTTATTCATCTTGTTCACGAATGATCTGCCATTATGCGTGCCTATGTCTGGGAGTAGGATGTGCCTGTTTGCGAATGATACCTCGTTGTCGTTGTCTGCGGCAGACACGCGGGCTCTCGAGGTTGATGCTATTCGCGAAGTCAGTTCAATTCTGCACTGGTTTAACTCCAATAACTTGTTCGCCAACAATACAAAAACTCAACTGATCCAATTCCATATCACTAACAAAGAAAGCTTGCCACCCCTTTCAATTTCCATAAACAATAATACCATACCGTCTTGCTTAGAAACCAAGTTTTTGGGCGTGCAGATTGACAACCAGTTAAAATTCACTTCTCATGTTGATTCCGTTTGCAAAAAGCTAAGTTCTGGCATTTTTTTATTGCGAAACTTAGCCACCTTTTTGGATTCAGAAGTTCTTTTAGTGGCTTACTATGGATTGCTTTTCCCTTATCTTTCATACGCTGTTGCAATCTGGGGTTTTGAATGTGAAAATTCAAAACGCGTTTTTAAGTTACAAAAGAGAGCCATTCGAATAATTTTTAAGAAGCGCCGCGCATTTTCTTGTAAACCGCTTTTTGTCAACAATAGAATTCTCACTTTCCCATCTTTATATATCTTGAACTGTGTAGTATTTGTCTGGAAACATTTTGACCTTTTTCAAAATTCAACCCGCTCCCTCTGTTACGATTTGAGAAGACGACTTGATCTTGATATAGATATCCCGAAGCACAAAACTTCTTTTTTTGAAAACCACCTCTTTTATAATGGCATAAAGCTGTTCAATGCACTGCCAGCCACATTAAAAGTTGAAACAGACGTGTACAAATTTGGCAAAGGGGTTAAGAATCTTCTTTTATCTCGCTGTTACTACAGCATTAAAGACTTTTAAGCCTAGTTTAGACTATCTCAGCTGAACAGTTTTTAATGATATAATCTTAATTTTAATAATTATTCCTGTAAGGAACACTTTTGTAAAGACACTATTATGCAGTTTGTAACTGTCTTAAATAAAGATGTTTTGTGTGAGTATGTCCGTGGTAAACTCAGTACATTGTGTTGTTAAAAAAAATAAATTATTAAATGATATTTAGATCATCTTCAAAGAATATTATAGTTTTATTATATATTGTCTTTTAAATTAACTTAATGACGAAAGTATTGTGTTAGTCTAACTAATAGGCCCCTACCGTTAATTTGTTATATGAAAGATTGATATTTTTCTTTTTGTTTTAGGGCAAATGAACAGCAACTAAAATCAGGCTTTTACCGAGTGACGAGCAGCTTTTGAAGGAAGGGTGTGGTAAGCGAGTGGATCTTATTTTAAGTAATCTAACAAAAATAAAGAATAATTGAACGACAAAGCTGCAAAGCTTTTGCTAAGTTTGCCTATAGTGTCATTAGCGAAACGGAAATAAACAAAGAACAATTTTCCAAAGGCCTCTAGAATTCGTCATCTTTATCTCATTTTAATGTTTAACGTGTATTTGTTTAAATATCGTTGACTTGGTTATAGTTATTTTATTTCTGAAAGTCGATAATACCAAAGACAATTAATTGTCTTTGATAATACTAAAAGATTCTAGTAGTACATATACAGTATTTATTTTAAATATTTTCCTTTTATAAAAGTCTTAGTTGCCTAACCTAGGTGGTGGTAGCCTATATATGAAACTAACAAGCTTAGTTTTTGTGATTAGCAGGTAAGTTTATTTTAATTCTCTTAAGCTCATGTCGTTAACTGCATTATTTTTTATAATATAAAATATATGAAAAGAGTTGTCTTCCTTCAATGGGCTATAATCTAATGATCCTGGGAATTCAGTAGGAATGAAATAAGTGATTTTTATTAGTAACAAAGGATAAATATTCCGACTACAGTATCCTACCAATCTATATCTAATCGACCTTATAATTACTTTTTACACTTTCTAATAACCTCTATTAACCAATGTTTCTGTCCGCGGAAGAACCCAATTTCGACGTTTCGTACGATTTTAGGCTGTATTATGACCCTCTCAAACCATAAGTTTTCCCAAGGAAACCAAGGAACACAGTTTTCCCGACGTTTTCTGGCCAAAATAAGGCACCCTTCAAACACCAATCCCAACCAAGACAAGTCTACCTCTCATAATAATTACTCATGTGCAGTATGCAACTTTGTTGTCTACAACAATCGACGTTCTGAGCTGGGAGAAACGAGAAATATTTGGGAATCAGGGATATTTTAGGGAATTTGGGATTTAAAATGTTAATTTTAGGGTAAACGGGAGATTCTCGTGATTTACAAGTTTGAACTGGAAAAGCTTGTTTGATTGTAGATCTTAGGCGTAAGTTTAAGTTTATGTCAAAGATTTGTTATTCACATTAAAATAATTTAACTTAATGTTATCAAACTGAATTAAATAAAAATTAATTAGTTGGGTATGTTCTCAAACAAAGAAAATGGCCCAACAAATCATCAACTGAGTTTAACTATCTTTATTATTAGTTCATTTTATTGTCAATCAGCTGATTACAAATCCGTTAGTCCTTCAGCCCATGGTAATTAGGAATATACAAAGAGGAAAATATATTACGATAAAACGCTACGTGTATTAGTCGCCGTCATAAAGCGCTCTGCGGAGTTAAGTTAGGTTTTTTATTGATGGTATAAAATATATTTAACGATATGAAAATATCAATAAAAAACCTGACTTAACTGCACAGAGCACTATGTCGGCAATTTCACCTATATCATCATGTGATATATACGTATAACTACAATAAAATCATGTCAAAATATTATAGTAATCATAATAATAATGATAATTTAATAATAAGAATATAATAATAGTAATCATTATTTTATATATATATATATATATATATATATATATATTCATAATATAATAATATGAATCCCATAATTGCATCGGCATAGTGAAGTGACATGAGGTTTGTTCTCTGTGGAATAATGTTTCACTATTACTCCTCAGTCCTCACCTAGTCAGCTGTTACCAACATTGTTAAAACCTCTGCTAAAATAAGCCTATTAAAACCCAGATTCTATTAAAATATCCCGTTTCTCTCTACCTAAAACCCATAATCGTAGACAAAAAAATCCCTGATCCTTCAATATTTCCCATTTCCCCGGCCGAGGAGCCACCGAGCCAGATGCCTGCCGACCTCACTGTTGACTGGACGTTATAGTCATATTTCGGTCCAAGAAACGTCGGGAAAACTGTGTTCCTTGGTGTTTTTATTGTTAATTATGTTATTAGAGAGTGAAATAAGTGTATTCGAGTGATTTGTTTTCCCGCCCAGAACCCGGATTCACGCCGATCCCCTAGCTAGACCGTGGTTTGAGAGGGTCATAATACAGCCTAAAATCGTACGAAACGTCGAAATTGGGTTCTTCCGCAGACAGAAACATTGTTAAAAGGTTATTAGAAAGTGTAAAAAGTAAGTCTAAGGTCAATTTGATATAGATTGGTAGGATACTGTAGTCGGAATATTTACCTAACAAAGTTACGCAGTGTGTGTGGAATGAATTACGTTAATCACATTCACCCTTAGCTCATATTCACCATACAGTAGCTATGTAATTGGGTCAGTGTCTCATGTATGAAAATAAATGTATAAAACAACCCATTTATTTTTAGGCCTATTATAGTCTTTGTTTATGATATTGATATAACCAGTCATCACAAACATGAAGTGGGCAATATTTTATCAGTGAAGTCTCTCATGCTCAGGGTTTTAAGGATGTTATCATTGCAACCAATTGAACTATGTGTCACTATTAATTTGCAGGAGTTATTTGTTTACTTGATCTATAACTTAAGAAGTTTTAAACTGTGTTTTAGCCAATATCCTCGTAATAAGGTTGCCATACTTCTGTATTTGATAAAGATGATTAACATTCTTGACTTTCTATACAATATAAAGGAAAAAATGAGGAATGTTCATAGATAGGATTAGAATACCTTTTGAAGTAGTGTTCTATTCAGAGAGGTCATCTAATCCAGGAACTGGCAGTCGACGACATGCAGCAGTCTGTTATTACATGTTATATAGTGCTAATTTTAATTTTAATTTAGCGCACAATATGGCTACCAATAAATTTAGAAACATTCATTCTATTGAATTATAATAATTTGAGAGGGCAGGACGCAAGATCAAAAACTTTGGACCGTCTTGAGGAACTAGGGACCAGTCTGTTGGTAATTCCAGGAATGCTCAAGTCAAAAAGCCTGCTACAGACTCAGAAATTTTAGTATATTGCATTGGAACTTCCAATGTCTTACTAATAAGATAGACCTTTTAGGTGTGGTGACGGATGAAATTGTGATGTCATTTGTAGGCTATATATTTGGTCATCATTTAGGAGAATTTCATAAATATTTTCTTACCTAGGTTTTTGCTGGCGTCTTGTTTTCCAGGAATAATAAAATCCATGGTGGTGCTGCTATTTCTGGAAGGGATGGTATCAGATTTAGAAATTTTGACAGATTGTCCCAATTGGGAAGGAACTAGTCTTTGAAGTGGCTGCCACAGTGCTTCCGGGTTATATAGAACTGTAGTAATCTCCTGTTACAGAACTCCAACAGGTAACCCAGCTATTTTCCTTGATAATTTGCATGATGTTTTATTGAGTGTGCATGGTGTGCAGTTTGAAATAATTTAGGCTGGTGATTTTATTTACATTTTTTTAACATTAATTGGCACAGAGATTTGGCTTATATAAGTGATAAGTTTGTTTGTGAAGTCACACACCCAAATTGTGGGGGAGCGTTTCACAAACCCGAGTTTTCACTACGCCGAGTAACTAATAAATATCGAAATTTCACTACGCCGAGGTTTCACAAAACCGAGTACGTTATAAAATTCAACTGTTTCACTAACCCGAGTTTCACAAAACCGAGTAAGGGGCTGGGTACCGTCCGCTCTAGAAGTGACTGTAGAAGCCTGTGTAGCGTGCAGTATTACGTGCTTTGCAGGCACTCGCTGTCCAGTCGTGTAGTGAACAGTTAACGCTTGACACATAATTTACATTGGAGATTTAATAATAAATAGTTTATATTTTAGTTTAAAAATATAAGTTAATATTTTAAACGCAGTACCCTTTTTTAAAACATTGATTAAAATTCAGGGTACTACGTTTCAAAATTTTAATAGTACAATTATAATAGTAGCCCTCCTTGCCTTAAATAAGATAATACATTTTAATATATTATATATATATCAATTTTTATAGCTAAAATTAAAAAATAAATTTAGAAAAATAAACATTTAGGCTTACATTGGTTGTGTTTTTGAAAAAAATTTTTATTTAAACTGAAGTTTCTTACTCCTAGACCTTATTTAACAGATATTGCTAGAAAACTATCAAATTTACAGTTCAACTGTGAAATCTTGAACCA